>JAFVLL020000844.1:28017-52202 GCA_021397915.2 Tor tambroides
AACATACTCAGTACAGCTTAGTAACCTCTAGCAACATCCTGACATTGTGGCAATGCAATAGCTTACATGATATGATATCTATAGTCACATTACACTTCTGATTGGAGCATCTAACATGTAACCATTCCCTCAACCTACCAAAATGTTTTGTCAACAAATTTTATGTGTTGTTTTTGCCGCACTTCGGTTCCTGTGGCCATTACACTATGATTGAGTTTAAATGAGAACTATCATTTGGAGACTTTTTCTCCCAGAACAAGGCTAAGCGCTCTGACACTACCCACTTATTTCCTCTGAATTTTCCTCACTCTCTTCTGTACTTACCCACAGTGCACAGCAGGCCCTTAAACACCATTCATCTCACATAATAGATGTCTTGGCCACCATCAGTGGAAAGGGTTTATTTTAACATCCTGCTTGTAGGTTTTATTTTACCTAATCTTGTTTTGGCAAGTGAATTTTAGGGCTGTATATGGGAGACCAAGATGGGAACAGCCTAGGGGAATCCCTCGTGGTGAGAGACTAAGAGAAAGAAATGAGAAAGAGACGCGGATGGGGGAGGTAACTCTGGAAAAGGAAAATATGCTACCAAAACTGTCTGAAATCCCTCTGATGTGGCAAAATACTTCCTGTTGTGTCTTCAGATACTACATTAAGCCACCAAACTGAAAGAGACAGCCTTGAAAAGAATGTGGACAAGCCATTGAAGTGATTTAGCTAGTGCAGTTACACAGTAAAACCCAAGGGAAATATTTTTTGACTGAGTACAAAGTTAAAACATTGGCCCTATACACTTTCTTAATGTACCTTCCTGGTCTTATTGTGCACAATTCATCAGTGCACGTTATACCAAAGAAAAAAAAAACCTTTATAAACTTTCATTTAAAAGTAATTTAAAACTATTCTCTTTTTTGGCTGACATCATCTATAGCTATTTGGGCTTTGCAGGTAATTTGACAAACTTTTACTGTTGGGATACATCAAAACGTCCTGACCTGACCTTCAGCCTCAATGTCCCAGTCAAAAAGAGGGTTCCGACAGTGTCTGGCCGGGAACTTCAATTCAGGTCTGATTCCATTCTCCAATGGAACGCCCACTTTTCATGATCCAGTCATTGTTTTCTCATCAAATATTCTCTTTCACTTGGACAGTTTGTTCCCAGCTCAAATGAAATGCAGTACATTTATCAGAGACCAGAAGATCTGTGAAATCTGAGTTTATCATTTTTAAGAGGCCCTAACTGCACACGCTGTATCTAATCCAACAGCCCAGGTGGTCAAAGCCGGCTGTTCTGAATGCAGTTTCCATTCACTGGAATGGCTGCCAACAACTGAAATGACTCGACCTTTCTCCGATTTTACAGACATTCTCTTTCAACTTTCAGATCCTTCCTTGGCATATAATGCTTGGACTCAGGGACGCAGATTTCATCAAATACATTGACGGATTTGAGTTGTCTTGATAATGGAAGGCTTCCCTTAATACATTCATTTATTTTAATTGAACAGCTTAAACTGAAATGAACTGAATCTAAGGTTTAACTCTTAGGGATTTAGAAATATTATTAATATGCAACAGGTTTTGTATTATACTAATTCTGATTTCACAGACATGTAGACCACATCTTATAGATTCTCATTCAGCTGTTGTTGCATTTATGTAATTGTATAGTCGCGTGCGTCTACAGGTTTTTTCCTGAGCTCTAGTGTGGTAGTGTGGTGTAACACTGCATTACTCCAACACCATTGTGTGTGCAAGCTTGCGTCGTAGACTTTGTTGGGACTTTGATGTTCTGTGGATACCAGTATCACCAGCATGAACATTGGATATTCAGTTCACCAATGTCTTCCTGTAGACATAAAAGTTCAACCACAGGCTCAGGCTTGTGACAAACAGACAGATCCATTCATTCAGTCAAACACCTGAGGTGAACTGAAATCACCCAGGTGCTAATGCAGGTCTAGTGACATGGAGTCATTCGGTGATTTCTGTAAAGCCATTGTACCACTTCAATGTCTCCTGTGTGTGAAAGCAAGAGGATTTTGCGCAATAGTCAAGGTCTGGGAATAAAGGCAGTGGAATGATTTGAAGAGATGTATGGACTACTTTATCTGACTTACAGTCACATCATTTTGACCAGTAAATATGCCTGCGATACCTCTGGTATCTTAATGGTGCCTACATACAGTGGTATTTACACTAGCTATGTTTACATGCAACCTAATAATCTCTTTATAATCAGATGCATGCAAACTCCACACAGAATGGTCTCCAGGACCCGATCCCTGAACCTTCTTGCTGTGAAAAAATAGCACTAACCACTGAGTCACCGTGCCGCTATCGATTGAGTTCAATCAGAATTAAATTTTGACGTGATGAAATGGGTTAGGGTCTTTAATAAACTGTTTAATAGGAAGAATTTAGTGATGTAAACCTTTGAATCAGACTACTTTCTCAATCAGATTAAAAAATGCCAGTGGCATGGTAGCTTAAATGCGTAGCTTTAGGGTACATGTAACAGAATTTACAGAATCTAAAACTGGATTGGATTCATTTGGATTGACAAAAAGGAGTGCATGTAAACATAACCACTAAATTTTGCAAAAATGTATCTCTTGGGCAGTACACTCAGAGGTACCTTATATGCCCCTAAATGCAGCATATATATTCCTCAAGGTACTAATATGTACTCTTGAAGTGTAATATGTACACCATGAGATTAGAAAAGGTACAAATGTACCTTTGATGGTTTGGACACACTGACTAAATGCACATTTTTCTTGTGTGTCAAAAAATCCCTTGGATTCTTTCAGATGGTCAGTTGGTCAAACCTAAATTTGGCAGCTCTGATGATTTAATTAATATTAGCATGAATGTATCTTCATTCTGCATTTGTTTTTCTTGCATTTATGGATTCTACACTGCCTCTGCTTTTAAGACTTTTAAGATAGGTTCATCTGAAACAGATGCACCTCATCACATCTGGTGTGTCAGCTGCATGCTTGCAGATGTGTAATAGAGATGGAGGACTGACTTTCTGAACGACAGAATTGAGTAATGGGCTAAAAGAGCAGAGGAAATATGGAAGGATATGCTCACTGAAAGAACTCCCTCCCACCTCAGCTCAGGCTGCCAAATGTGCAGCATGTTGGACTGAGAGGACAGATGATTGGTAGCAGATGTAGCCACTCATTATCTCTCACCCTCTCAAGCCACTATGAATAGAGCTGCATTATTTCCATAACACTCTACAGGAGAAAATATAATTTATAGAATGTGGTAGTAATGATGCTATTTTGAATTGGCAGAGATAAAGAGAGCTCTAAATGCAGAGGGATTGCTGGTGATTAGACGTGTATTCAGGACCCTTTGTGTGTGTAATACAATGGTCTATGTACATATAAATAATATTAATAATAATAATTTTATTGGGGTTGCACTCCTACAGTATATTCTGACTGATACTTGTTACAAGATAAGTATTTTCACATATCGTCAGATAGCCATACAGTGGTTGATATTATTAATAATATGCCCATGCTGTATCTAACAAAAAACAAAAATACTCTAAAACCCTTATCTGGAGTTTGACATGCTACAAATGAAATTAGATGTCAGAGCTTAATGTTGAGCTTAAAACTTATTAGCTCATAAATTTTAATTAATACCCTGATTTCACATTTGCCCAGTAACCTATAAAAATCAAATAACTAGTAATTATTATCAATATTAGTGAATTATATTAATATCTAAATTATATTTATTATTAGTAATTATTAACAATATATATTTATATGTCACTAATATTTCACTAAATTAAATATCAGTGTTGTGGTATCCATATAAAAATATTTTAATGTTTTTGAAAATTTTATGTTTTTGAATTTCTGTGATGGGAAAGCTGAATTTTCACTAGTCATTGCTTTAGTTTTCACTGTCACAATCTTTCAGAAATCATTCTAATATAATCATTCAGATTTGGTGCTTAAGAAATCAATGTGGAAAACAGTTGTGCTGCCTAATATTTTTGTGAAAATCATCATACTTTCTGTGATGAATAGAAAGCTCAAAAGAACGGCATTTATTTAAAAAAAGTTAAAGTTTTTTAGTTTTAAGTTTATGACAAATTGTATATTGAAATGGCATGGGTATTCTGACTCTCATGACATCATAAATGTCTTTACTGTTATTTTGATCAATTTAATGCATCCTTGACTAACAAAGTTGTTATTATCTTTCAAATAAGAAAATCAGACCTCAATCATTAGAAAGGTAGCATATATCTGCGTGTTCATAATTCACCTCCCACCAGTTAATTCTCAGCTGCTCTGTGTCTATAAGCCTCTTTCTGTTTGTCTCCCACAGGTGTGCCATTGATTGATGGGGGTACGTTGAGATTGCCACAGCTGATTGGTCTCTCGCGAGCTCTAGATCTCATCCTCACAGGCCGACCGGTGAATGCGCAAGAGGCTTTAACATTTGGACTAGCAAATAGAGTGGTGCCTAATGGCCAAGGTACACATACACTACACTTTAAAACTTGCTTTAGCATTGTAAGGCAATTGAACAGCATAAACCAACTGCATTTTACCAATGTTAAAGTAATATCATTGATTATTACTTAGAAAAATGTGCTTGAGGGTGTTCTGGCTTGTCACAAGACTAAAGTCTGAATAAACGAAAGTACAAATAATATTTGAGAACTTAAGAGAATTTGATCATTTTAGCATTTAATACATAATTTTATAATTTTCACAGAAGCCTTGGAATATGGATTAGTTATCTTGTCATTTTCTGCCATACTATATGCTTTCACTTTATGAAAAAGAGCAGCGTGAACATACTATACAAAATACTATACAAAAGGAAGTCATACAGTTTTGGAACAATGTGATTCCCTTTAACTATATATACTTTTTCTATATCTACCAGCATGTCAGTGCATCTTTCAGTATTGTACAGTATATGTGCTGTTATCTCACCAGTATATGAGCATTTGCATCTTTCATTCATCCACAGTAGAGTTCCCTCGAGGATGTTAGCAGATTTAACTAATGTAATGTGGCAGCAGTTCACACAGTCACAGTGAGGTTAGATGAGAGGAGCTCAAAGCTGTTTAGAGATACTGTTAAAGTAAGCACTTCAGTTCCAAAGTGAAGTCACTCGAGTGGACTTTCCATAGGAGATCTGGACAGAGGTCAGAGCTTTCATGTGCTACACAGAAGGACAAAACGATTTCATATCAGAAGGAAATGAGTGATGATATGGAGGTCACTTGAGGTCACACATTATGGTCAGCTAAAAAAAAAAAATGTTGAGGAGTGTCACATCTGCCCAATGTTTTTCCTGAAATTTTGCCGCCTTCTGTCAGAAGTCTGTTATACTTAACTAGGAATGGCCCCATTTTGGCATCTTCACATCTGTCAGTCTGTGTTCGTTTGTTTTAGCACTTCAAGTGGCTCTTGAACTTGCCGAACGGGTCAGTGCATTTCCACAACTCTGTCTCCGTGCTGACCGTAACTCCGCCTACCATGCTGCCTTTGACTCCTCCTCCTTCACCCAGGCCTTGCAGAATGAGTTTGACCACGGCCTGCCAGTTGTTGTAGCTGAATCAGTCACTGGAGCAAAAAAATTCAGCTTAGGCGCTGGAAGAGGTGGGACGTTCTCTAAGAGTAAACTGTAAAAGGCCATATGAATGTACGTAAAACAGTGTGTGTCTTAATGCTGATATAACTGTTAATTTTAGTGTGTCACAGGTTAGAGTCAATGGACTGTTTTTTGATCCAGTCTGGGTTAAGATATCACTTGCACATAGTAATACACACTATAATAAGGATTTATTGTATTCTGTAATTGTTATACAACCAGTATGCTGTGACAGTTGAAATTTTAAAACTTGATCATTTTAAAACTTTCATATCATGAAGGGATGTGCGTTTGCCTCAGATCAAGTTTCCATTATCAGTCTTTTTTTTTTTACACTGCTAACTGAATATATTAAAGATCATACTGAATAAAAATTTTCAGGGGATTTCTCATGCATGTTTGTAAGTACAGTTATTTTGCCGATGCTGTTATGTACACTTTCACTGATCAGCCACAACATTAAAACCATCTTCCCTATGGATCCTCTTGCCATCTCCAATAACACACACACTCCTGGCCATCCATATGATCTGAAACGTGATTCAACAGACCAAGGAACCTTCTTCCATTGCTCCATGGTCCAGTTTGGTTGCTCACTTGCCCATTGTAGGTACTTTTGGCAATTTACAAAGGTCATCATGGGCACTGTATGTCTATGCTGTCCCATACGCAGTAAATTGTGATGCACTGTGTGTTCTGACACCTTTTTATTATGGCCAGCAAAATGTACCTCATTTGAGGTACAGTAGCTCTTCTGTGTGAACGGACCAGACAGGCTTGCCTTTGCTCCCCATGTTCATCAGTGAGCCTTGGGCATCCATGACCTTGACACTGGTTCACCAGTTGTCCTTCCTTGCACCACCCCAAAAGACTTGCAAGTTTGATAATGCTCTGACCCAGTTGTCTAGCTATCATTATTTGGCCCAAGTCACTTGTGGCCTAATATATCATCATAGATTAGCATGGTAATATACATGGCAGTGTTAATATGTTTGGTCTTGGCAGAATAGATATGCTAGTACTGAGACTTGCTACTGCCAATACATCCACAGACATGCTCATTTGAACATTTAAGAAATACTGCTGATGCACATAAAACACATATAATAACCCCCATATATAACATACATAAAATCACCCCGTAGCAGATCTATACAGGATGAGCTGGGGAAGTTGGAGGGTTTCTGCTACAGCAAGCACTGTTCAGGTATTTGAATGTTGAGCAGGAGCTCTTTGGCTGCTGATGTGAAAAGAATGAAAAGAATGGCTGTGCCGTGTGAGTAATGTGTGATTTATATCAGATTGGATTAGAACCTATTGGTCTCTGCCATCTAGAGTTTCATGACAGAACTTTGGATTTGTCCTTACGGTGCTCAAACCTGCAAACTTGATTACCAACTCTCAAAAGTTTGTTCTTTGTTAAAACCTTTATATTTGCAGGAATAGAGGGATCAAGCTAACATCGCAAAAACATGAAATCTGCAAAAACATGAATTCTTAAGTCTTCATATGCTTCCAAGGTTTATATATATATATATATATATATAAATAAAAGAACAGATATGTGTGAATATATATGAGTGCATGTGTGTCTTTAAAGTGAGGCTTTGTCTAGACAGTATGATGACAGGAAAGTTAGTCTGTTAACTGACCCCACACAGAATCAAGCACAGGTCATTCATCATGCTAATGACAGCCGATTAGCAACTGACCCTTGAAGAATGGATGAGTTCAAACATGAATGTTGCACTTTTGCATTCCTTAATGTTGCTCTTTCCTCTCATCCTTTCTGTGATCAGACCCCCTGAAATAAATGTGCCACTTTTTGATCATTTCAAGTCAACCTGTTACAGTATTGAAAACAAACAACTACATTAGCATCTTGCTCTTGCAGATGGTCCAATGGAATGTCTTAATTGGTGAAATGGCATGCTGTACACACATTTTGTCTTATGACTGTGTAAGTGTGTGTTTAATACTTTCAGCTATCAATTGAAATATTTTTGCAGAGGAATGCTCAGCTTTTATCTCGCTTAACCCACTTATCTTGTTGCTGTCTGTTTCCTTTCACTGCTTAAGATTCTTTCTGTCTTCAAGGACTAGTTGATTCAAAAATGAAATTTCTGTTAATATTTATTTAATTTTTTATCCTCATGTTCCTCCAAACCTCTGTGGTCTTTTTTTTTGTCTTTCTCTCTCTGTAAAGAGTTTTTTAAAAAAATATCTGAACAAGTGCTAAAGGAATAATACAGGTTAATTTCAAATGTTAAATGTTAAAGCAATATCTGTGGCATTATGTTGATTATCACAAAAATAATTTGTGACAAAAGGGGTTTGTTGAGGCACTTACAATTAAAGCATATGCAGCCATTTTTGGAAAACGTAAAAGAAATGTGAAACATAATTTAATATAAGTTGTTCTTGTCATTTTTACACTCATTCTTGTTTCAACAAAGTTTTAAAAGTTTATATAAATCTACACAGTGAAGCTATTTTTCACAGTCACACTCAAACTAACAAGCATATTGTTTGTCTTGTGCCTATATTATTAAAACAGTAAGCATTTTAACATTTTCTGATTGGCTCTATTCACCTTACCTGTAAGCGGCTTACCATAAGCCTAAATTATATTGAATCCAGAATTTGTATTCATTTAAACTTTTTTTATGTAGTATTCACATATATCTCATTATTTCAGAACATTTACAATATAGTATACAAAACTACTTTTATGGTGCCCTAAAAAAAAAAAAAAAAAAAAATCCCAGTTGGTCCCTATAATGTGGGGAATACCAGGGACATATTTTGGTCCCCATCAGGGAAACAGCTTATAAATCATACAGAATCTTTTTTTTTTTTTTTTTTAAATCTAAAAATGCAGAAAAGTTTGTGTGAGGAGTAGGGGTAGGGTAAGGGAATAGAAAATGCAGTTTGTACAGTATAAAAATCATTATGTCTAAGGAATGTTCCCATAAAGCATGGAAACCAGTCTCTCTCTCTCTCTCTCTCTCTCTCTCTCTCTCTCGCTCTCTCTCTCTCTCTCTCTCTCTCTGTGTGTGTGTGCGTGTGTGAGTGAGTGATGGGCTATCAGTGATTGGACTGATGATGGGAAGGGAAGGGGGTGGCTGGCATTGGTTTGTGTCGCTTTGATGAATGCTTTTCTGCCCCGCTAGATAAGACTAGCCACTTAGAGATAACACACAGCCATCTTATCCATCTAAATCTCACCAGACACAACATAGTGTGTGAATTTGTGTGTATGTTTTCTGAAATCAGTCTCCATAACATAAACATCTAAGCTCTCTCTCTTATTATAGTAAGTTCAATGAGTGTCTCATCTTTAAAGCATTAAACCTGAACCTGACCACAAACATAAGTTTGCTGTCTGTCTGATGTCTGTAATCTCAACATCAGAGAACTCCTTTAAAAATACCTGAGAAAGACAGGTGATCAAGATTTTTACACAAGATAAAACAATAATCAGGTTCAGTATACAGGTTCAGTGACATAAGACATCCATTATTTTTCTAGAAAAATAGCCTATTTACATTTACAAAAATGTATACATGTAGTGGTATCGTGGTACAGTTATTGAAACATAATATGTTTGTTACTGATTGATTGTGAAATTCCATAGTGCTTGAGGCACTTCAAGGAATATTATATTATGTCCAAAAACGAGGTATTATCATGGTACATGTACAAAGAACACAATATTACCACGGTGCCAAAAAAACAAGGTAACACCATTAGACTGTACTTTTGGTCCTGCTCGTTTTCCCTCAGCCTCTTGCGGTTATTTTCTGTGTCGTTAGGGGTCACGCTTCGGCCATAAAATGGCTCGATTACACAGCGTAAGTTCATTTATTATTTTGCGGTGATATTTATGGAAAGAAGTAACTTTAATCACTTGGATAATTACCTACACGCCTTTATGGTATCCTTTCACGAGCGAATATCGATCAAATGAGTTTACTGGCCAGCACTGTGTACGTGTCTACATTAAAGCAACACAACCAAAGTTAGAGCACGTTTTGTTAGCCTATAATGAATCGAACTGTCAGCATTCTAATCAGTGCATGTACTGTACAATACGGAAAGTTAACTATCCTACAAAAACACAATAGTATGCGTTCTGCTGTACACATGCGTGATGCGTACTTCCGTCTTTGGTAGCCTACTTGCATCTTATTTAGCCAATTTTAAAACGGCGTTAAACTAAGTACTGTTTTAACTCTTTTTCGACTGGAACTAGAACGCTTTTGTTTTAATAAACGAATATGAAACGATGAATGAAGTTGCCTACATGGCACTGTCATCGACGCGCTATTAAAAGTTGAATACGGCCGCGTCGCGTCGCTCGTACGCAAACTGTAGACACCTGACATGAGAGCTGAAATTGTCATCTACATTGACAAAGAAGACACGTAGACGTGTGCGTAAAGACGAGTTTGAGGATGTTAAAACTGTCTTCTAAAGCTCCACCTCTGGACGCGAGCACTGGGGCGGGCTCGAGACGCGTCTACCTGCTTCAGCCCCGTTATTTAAAACCTCTGAGACAGACGCGCTGTCCACTCTACAAACACATTCTGTAGGGATCAGTTTGAGGTCAAATCAAAGAACTGAACGGAGAAGATATATAGCTCGAAAGGAAATAATTTCTTGGAAAAGTGACGGATAACTTTTTCTTTATTCATCGTTGTGAATTATAAACCATACTACTTAACTGAACATTTGATGGGACACACAGAAGTTTCCAGCTGTCTTCTGTTCGGAATGAAGCATCACGCCTAAGAACTGATGGAGATTTTGCGAATTGAAAAACAACCTGGACGACAACTGCATTTGTGTTGCACAGGATAATACTGTTTTACAGAGACAGTTTACAGTTACAGCTCAAAGAGGTTTTACAGCCTGATGCCATAGAATAGCCTATTCAATAACTTTATATTCTGTAGTTCTACAGAAAACCATCTATGCGCTAGTGCTGTAAAGAACCCAGAAAGCAGTAGAAATCTGAAGACCCCATAATGTGATCATGAACCTTTCAGGGAACCATACTAGCAAAATGGTCTTTCATAAGAAAAGGGTTCTTTGCTGAACCTAAGAACAACTGAAAACCCTAGCTGTAAGATCCTATGGCTAGAAGCAGAAGAGAAGAGGGAAAAACATTGGCTTCCAAGTGATTTTATATTTAGAAGTGAATACACCCTCATCATCATCACAGACTGGATGTAAAGATGACAAGCGTCTGGTTTGCTCTGCTGGGCTTCTTGTGGAGCTTTTATTTGGCAGGTAGTAGTTCTGTACTGGACGGATCTGAGCTTCATCCCAACTTCATGCATCGGAGGTTACGGAATCAGGAGAAGAGAGAGATGCAGAAAGAGATTCTGTCCATACTGGGACTGAACCACAGACCCAGACCGCATCTGAACAGCGGCAAATATAATTCAGCACCTCTCTTCATGCTGGATCTGTACAACAGTATGTCCACTGAAGAGAAGAGCGACGTGGATCAGTACAGATCACTGTTCACCACCACTCGACCTGCTTTAGCTTCACTTCATGACACAGAGTTCCTGCATGACGCGGATATGGTCATGAGTTTTGTCAATTTAGGTAAGATGAACTTTTACATCTCCTTTTTCACTCTTGTATCCATTTTGATAAAGATGATGCAGAACGATCTCAGTATGCATACGGGTCTACAAACTACAAACCCTATCAGCATCTATGAGGTGAATAATCTTTTTAATATAAAACAATAGCCTAATAATTGATAAACGATTTATTAAGAATTGAAATAATAATGTTTTAATCATTTAACTGCTTGATTTATTACTTGAAGTGCTTGAGTTCTGTTGAGCAACTGAGTGTCATGTATTATTTAATTAAAAAGATAGCACAAGCACACCTTTAAAGCAAATATTTCACAAAAACGCATAGTAAATGGTTTTAGATATTGTATATTGTTTAATAAATGAAGATATAGTATTTGGGCACTTTCATGTTCATAGTTAATGTGATGAACTACACCTGTGTTTACTCTGTTAAGACATCTAACACCTGTGTGAACTTGAGGAGAACTGACTTCATACATCCACTAAAAAAATAGTTGTCTAAAAGCCTTTCAAAATGGCTCAGAAAATTGTACTTTGTTTTCTAGTGTGATGACATTCAGGCATGTGTGTGACTTTAGTGAACAAATACTTTTCTTTCTTTTTTTTGAGCAGGATATCTGCTTTGACTATCATTTTAAAGCTGAACAAGCATGTTTTTGAGGTGCTCTTTTTTAAATAAATTATACTTACTTTTATATTTTGTTATCTAATGCAATGACATTCACTCATTTTGAAGTGTGAAATTAGTTTTTGTGGCCTTTACGTTTGTAAAACCCATATTCATTTTAATAGCTTAAATGTGCAGGCTATAGTTCCAAAATGTTTATTATTATTATGCTGCTTGGAGTGATAATGTTTGATTTTGTTTAGATGTTTCTGTGGCAATGTTTACTGTAGCTTGTAGGATTGAGGCATTTAAGAAAAACTTTCGTTGGAGTGCACATTTTATTGTCAAGAACTGTCAGGTCTCTTTGAGCTCACTAAGAAAAAAATAACATACCGTAAATTGTATTTTGTTCATATATCGTGGTAATTAAAGTACCTTGGAGTACCACCGTATATTCATCAGTACCAGATGAATGGTGCTGCCTCAGTAGTTTTTTTGTAAGTTTTTGTTGGATATCACCCTTCAACACTTTTTTAACTGACATCTATCAAGCTCATAGTGACCCTGAGCGCAGTGTCAAACCACGGGTCTGTTTATGCTCAGGGATTCTGTGTGGTTTGCTTCAGTAAACACAGACCTCATTAATGGAGGGAGTATTCGTGTCCAAGATTCACTTGTTTATGTGAACTTCCCTCTACAGGGGCCAGGAGTTGCCCAATTAAGTTAATTATAACAATACAAACTCTTCTGGCTCTGCTCACTGCAGCTATGGGCCAATGGTTGGGTCAGTTGCCAGAGATGCTTTTGTGTGAGTTGCGACATACTAGTTGTTGGCTGGGTTCATTTCAAAGCTCATTTGTCTCTGTCAGTCTGTTTTATAAGACAATAAATGTGGTCTTTCTTGATCTGGTAGTGGTTTTCTGCAGTCAGTTGATGGACACATGTCATCGGGCTCTGCTTTGAAGTAAGCAGGACTGACCAGCAGTTTGTTACCTGAGACAGGCTTGAAGTGGCTTTTACATTAGCAGTGTGTGTCAGTGACTCATTTCAGTCAAAGTTATTGGACATCCGAGGACAGGACAGATCATTTTGCACTAGTATTTTAATATGGTTTTGTTCTAGACTCTTGTAAGGGAAGTCATATAACTTGTTTTGTGTGATTTGTCTATGATTCAAGTGGTGATTCTTCATGGTCATTTACTGCAGTCATCCATCTAGAACACCTATGACTAAGCTCCAAATGTAGGAGAAAAAAGAAGCATATTGGCATACAGAAACTGACCAGTGTTGTATCACATCCAGAAATAGCCAGGCTCCTTCTCATAGACATTTGGATAGTCAGTGTGTCCTATGTGAATCATCTTATGACTGTAGGATTAGTAAAACAAATTTCCTTTTTATGGTGTGGCTTCATAAGTAGTCAGGATTTCCACCCTAAAGAGAAACATCACTGGTATGTTGTACACCATTACTATTATCTAAATATTTAACAAAAACATTGGCGTTTTAATTTCAGGTTCTTAATGTCATTGTGGAGCTCAATGTTAGGCAGAATGTTCATACTGCTCTTTTTCATACTGTGAAAGAATTAAAAAAAACTTAGATAGAAAGCATCATAAAGTATATGACTCATGTTTTCTGCAGGTTTTCTAAAGCCTTACAATAGGTTTGTGTGAGAAACAGACTGTCATTGTCAATCACGTAAAAGCTTCGCCTCTAATGTAGCTCTCAAATTTCAGTTAAAACACTAAAACTTAATTTATTAGAATATTTGCAAATATGAGATTTGAGAACTGGGAAGATCATCAGTGAATAGTGAATTAAATTTCTGTCTGTTTCTCATATAAACCTGCCGTATGACTCTAGAACACTTGAAATATAAGAGTAATAAAATATAATACTTGCACATGAGCAATGCAAACGTTTATGATATATGATGCTTTTTGCCCTTTTAGAAGCTTTGTAAAGAAAGTTAATTAATCAAGCTAGTTAGTACTTAGCATGGAAATACTATTACTATACTATTATATTACTATTATATACACTGTTATAGTATTACAAAAGGACATTGCTAAATTTCTCTTTATTATTATTATTCAGTATTAAAATCTTTTCTTCTCGCATTTATTTGCGGTTGTACTGGTGAATCCGGATCTCAACAAGAGATCACAGCAATTTACCCAAGCACCTTATGAAGGATATGTGCAGTGCCCATGAGTGCGATCTTGATGGCCTGGGAGCATTTTTAAGTTCTGAATGAAACCTTTCTTTAATGTTCCTCATGCTCCTACTATCACTGGTACAGTTCTCGTTTCACATTTCCACATCCTACTGATCTCAATTTCCAGGTCCTTGTGTTTACTGATCTTCTCGGTTTCCTTTAGCATGATGTTAGTATTATCTGGAACAGCTATATCAATCTGCAGACATCTTTTCTCTTTTTTGTCGTGCAACACTAGGACGATTAGCTAAGATGGTTCTATCTGTAACTATTGGAACATCCCACATAACGATGTTATCATTGACATTGATGACATTTTCTGGTTCATGTTCGTGGTATTTATGTGTAACTTGAACTCCTAGATACTTGCACGTAGACCAATGAACATATCTGGCTACTTTGTTGTGTCTGTTGGTTGTACTCAGACTGTGCAAGTGTAGTACAGCCTGCAACAATATGGCTTATGTGCTCTTCAGCCTTGTTACACATCCTGCTTTTACTGTCTTCTGTTTGTTTCAGGATGTTCTTCTGGTGGTACTTGGTGTTAAGTGCCTGGTCCTGCGCTGCAAAAATCAGGCCTTCGGTCTCCCCTTTAAAACCAGAGCTGTGTAGCCACTGCATAGATGCCTGCTTATCGACACATGGTCTTTCCAAGTCTCGAAAGAATTGTCCATGCATAGGTTTACCCTTGAGGAGTTCAATTTTGTTATCTCACTGTTGTTCTTTAATTGCATTTTTATATTCTTCACATCAGTGATTTATTTCAAGTACTTTCCTTTTATCTTCTGAGCTTCTTTCTGAAGAGAGTATTTAGCCTTACCAGTATTGTGGTCTCTCACTAGTCGCGTAATCATATCTTTGCCCAGCATGATGTAGTTGCTTAGGCCAATGGTAGCGGTCTCAAAAGCAGATTCTAGTTCGACTAATCCATGACCACCATCTCGTCTCCTGATATACAGTCTTTCGACATCAGCTTTAGGGTGATGGATGCCTGCAATAGTCAGGAGTTTCCTTGTTTTTCTATCCATCCTCTTAATGTCTGTTCTCAACCAGTCGATGATACCAAAGCTATAAGCCACAACTGGAACAGCTAGGTATTAATGGCTGTGAATTTGTTTTTGGAGCTTAACTCCGTCTTCAGTACCTGATGAACTTGACGATAGTACTCTTTCGCTATATTCTCCTTCATTTGGATGTTATCAATACTATCATTCTCTTTGACACCTAGGTACTTGTATGTTTCATTCATATTCATATTCCTAATGACTGTTTGGTCATTCAGTTGGATATTCTGACTTTTGATTAGTTTACCACGTTTAAAGACAGCCATGGCACATTTGTCTAAGCCAAATTCCATTTTGATGTCATCACTGAACCCTTTGACAATAGTGAGACCTTGCTTCAGTTGAGTCTCATCCTTTGCAAACAGTTTCAAGTCGTCCATGTAGAATAGATGGCTGACTTTATTGTACATATTGCACATCATCAAATCCAATACCTTGTCTATTTAGCATGTTAGTTAGTGGTATTAATGCTAAGCAGAACAGAAGGGGAGACAAGGAGTCGCCTTGGAATATACCTCGTTTAACTGCGATGCTACCCGTCTTGATATAACCTCTGGTGTAATAGAGCACCATCTCAGTCTTCCACTCTCTCATCGATGTCTCTACAAATCGAGTTATAGATGGACAGACTCGATAGGTTTCCATAGCTGCTATTATCCAGGTATGAGGCACACTATCGAATGCCTTCTTCTTGTAATCAATTCATGCCATACCATTTCTCTTTTGTTTCTTTGCCAGGGATGCAACCATTTTACTTACTAATAGATGGTCTTTACATCCTCTAGATGATTTTCTACACCCTTTCTGTTCATCTGGGAGGATGCCATGCTTAATTAAATGGTTATATATTCTGTTCTTCAATGCAACTGTCAAGATCTTGTAAGTTGTTGGGAGACAAGTTATCAGCCGGTAGTTTTTCGGGTCCCTTGTGTTCTTGCCTTTGGAGATTAAGAAGGTGGTTCCAGATGTTAACCACTCTGGTATACCTCTTGGATAATTAATAATGTCATTGAAAGCTCTTGTAAGGTGTTCGTGAAGGGCAGTTAGTTGTTTGCACCAGAAATTCTGGAGTTTATCTGGTCCAGGAGATTTCCAGTTGTGAGTTTGCTTGATGACTTTAGCTATCTCATCAACTGTGAAGTCATTCCATGAATCTTGCTCTATATGCTCATGATTCTTACTCTCCTTTTCAATCCATGTCGCTTGAATATTATGGACAACATTATTTTCAAGAATTCCACGCCAGAAGCTTGAGACTTGTTCTTTGGAAGGAGGCTCAGTAACATCGATTTTTCGGTTGTTCAGCTGACGGTAGAACCTTTTTGGGTCTTCGTTAAATATTTTGTTTTGATGGTAATGGTTATTTCATTTAATGTACCTTCTCAACCTTTGAGCTTTTGGCTGGAGTTTCATTTTGACAGTTTGCTCCAGTGTGTCAATGGTTTCTTTGTTCGCTTTATATTTTTTCTTCATTTTATCCATTTTTATGCAGACATGTCATGTTGAGACTCCTTTCTTGGATTAATTTATTACAGCTAGATCTTTGCAATATGACTCAATGGTATTCTGAATCCTTTTCTTCCATGCTGGTTCCTTATGGCCAGTTTCCAGCCTTGTTGATTCCTTTACCTCACCGGCTATGACTGCAGCAGCTGCATACATAAGCTGATTATTATTATTATTATTATTATTATTATTATTGTTATTATTGTTATTATTACATTTTTTTCTGGTCCCCATATGTCTGCAGAAAAAAATAAATTATAGCCTAATTGACAATGTCACGTCATACATATGGAAGCATGCTACATGCAGATGTTCACTGGAGCCAAACTTTGAGTTTGACGGTTTTGAGTTTGAGTGATCTTTGTGACAGATTCAGGAACATCCAGCATTCTTGATGTTCCTAATTCTCCCAATTCTTCCTGACCAGTCTTGCTCTGTTTATAGAAGGGTAGAGGATGCCCTAAGCTTTTCTTGGCACAGAGAATTTTGAGGAAACTCCCATCTCTTGTTTGCACTGGTAATATTGTGTATTTGTCTTTTTTTCTGGATAAGGGGGATCTTCCAGTAATCCAGGGAAAATCCTGTTTTCTCTCTTTTGGGCCATTTTTGCCTTTTTCCACCTGGATCTTTTGTGCTCACTCACATTTCCTGCTGTTACTGTCTCATACAAACATATACGCATTTCAAACTCATTCTTTTCCACAGTACACGTCTTAACTAGAGCTCAGCTGTCATTTCCCCACTTAGCAAAGTCAACAGCCACCCAGGAGAGCACAGGTAAGCTTCGCTTTAGGCCTGTAAAGTAGTAAAAGTGACCCACACACAGAGTTTTAGGGGGTTTCTCAGGAGCTTAACAAGGTCTAGACAATCCTAGCTTCTTAGAACTATATGAATCCTGTATTTCACAACACTTGCATTTCGTTCTTCCGCTCTTAATAATGTCTTTCAGTGTGCTGAGCTTCAAATCTGGGCTGAGCTGTTTGTTTTGCATCACAATGTGTTCCTAAACCCACATTTTATCACATAATTAGTTGACCACAATCAATCAATGAATTGTTTGATGTTGGCTGGTTATGCACAACACGGATGACCTCTTCTGAAAGACCGCCCGTGGATCACAGACACAGGAGGGTTGTATCACTTGTAGTCTGCATGCGGGCGTTAACATGGAAATTAAGGAAGGAATTTGAGTTATGCTTTAGCTCCGTAAAGAAGGAAAGGGATTTTCTCAAGGGCGACTCAGCATACTGATAAGAACTGTTGAAAACATGCAGCAAATGAGACTAATGGCCAGGCACAGATGAAATCTGCAGACATTTTTGCAATGATTTTGGGGAAAACTGGCAGAAATCTGGATTGATATAATGTGGTAAAATGTGTAAAATGTGTAACATTTAAAATTAGCCATTTAGCAGCAGCTTTCATCCAAAATGACTCAAAAATGGTAGCTGAGAGTATTATCAGATTAGCCAAGTCATCACGAAATTGACACTGAACTATTTAGATTCTCAGTGCATGTACCTGTTGCATGTACCAATTCATGTGCACAGTTATTCCAACCATCAGAATGTAATAACTTTCTCCACCTTTGAAAGCATTCTTTCTCTGTCATACAGAGACCATCACCATCCAATCACTTCTCCATAATTTTTATTTTTATTTTTTTTAATATCCTGATTCACAGCCATACATTTTCTCACAAGTATTACTGCATTACATTGTTGACTTCAAAGCTGCATTTAAAAAACCAAAACAATTAAGACAAAAAAATAAATAAATAAATACAAATCATAAAAAACAGTGTTCATATCTCTCCCTGAATTACCTAAGTGGTATATTTATAATAACGACAAGTCATATTTTGCGGTAATTATAATTTTGTGTAGTTCGTCTATACGTGGTTGTGTCACATCCGTGAACAAAGAGAAGGAGGTCTGTTTTTTTTTTTTTTTTGGGTTTGTTTTTGCTATTTTACTTAACAAAATACCGAAGGTCAGTACTTGATTTTAACACTGTCGTGAATTGAAAAAGGGACACTTTGAGGGATGTGACATCAAGAAAAAGTCAAGAGGCAAAATGAGTTATGTTTTGATGGAAGATTACGAAGACAATTTTTTCCTCAAAAAAAAAAAAAAAACTCATCCTGATAAAATGTGGGAATGTGTATTGAATAAGTAAAAACGGTCCCTTTTGATTTCAGGTTGACTTAAGCAGTTTTATGTGTGTAGGCCTAGAAGGGTGTAGTTGGAATATTTGTCTTTAAACACTGCAGCCTTGGTACACATGGTCCTCTCTTAGATTCAGAAATTAGTTTTGTTGCATTTTTTGTTTTAATGAACAAATAGGCTTTTGTTGTTCTTCTCCTTTAGCCTAAGGCCAGATCCCCTTGTTCTCTGAAATAAACATTTTTGGACAGTGATTATCTGACAAGGAATGCGAGTTTTAATCTCAGTTAAACAGACACGCTGAAGTTGATGATTGTGAGGTCAGGAGATAAGCTTCTTTCAGGGAACGTCCTCTTAGCTTTAGTGCTAGCTGTGAAAGTCTCGATGCTATCTCTGCATCTCACGCCATAGCCGTCAGACATGCCCCCACAGCCGCCGGTTCCTGCGATCAGTTCTCGGGAATGTGCCGTTCTCTGCAGGTAGCTGCTCTCTTTGACCGAAGCATCTTGTGTTATCAGGGATCATATTGAATAAGGAATAAATAAAGATCTCAGAAGTTCAGAACAATAAAACTTGCCGTGCAGTTGCCTCTGGGCTGTGAATCCGTCAGATAAGAAGTGCGTTTGTTAAATCGATGTGAGAAGATACCACAAACCCAACATCTGATTACATGATAAATCACTTGTTGGATGGATCAAATCCATGTAGCCACTTAGAAGTCTCACGTCAACATCTGAGTAATTACCCACATAAGAAAAAAGGGACCACACTACCACCCCCTGCTTATTCCTTTAAGCCAAGTGTGGTATTTTTCTCTGTAGCGTGCTGATGGCCTGATGTCAAACGCTCTTAAAGCCAAGGCTTGAACCAAGTCTGTGCTTGAAAGTGAAACAGTCATGTACAAAGTTAGAGATGTGTGGACAGCAGAGCGTGACCTCCCTACCAATCCTCTTGGGTTAACTTTTGACCCCCAGATGAGATCACAGCTGAGCCATCACCACTGGGCTCAGAACTACAGGTATGCAGCATTTGTTACCATACAATGTTATAAATTAGAATGATATTAAATAATTAAGGCATTTAAAAGGCTTAAAAAGAATAAGAAAAAGAAATGTATTTTAAACAATCCATCACATAAATAACATTTTTTCAATTAAAAAACAACAAAATTTGACAAAAATACTGATGTAATTTCTAGACAAGAATCATTAACAGAGCCTTTTTTAAAAAAATATTATTTGCAAACAGATCAAATGGATTTGTTTACAATAAATTTTAGACATTTTTCTTTCTTTTTCTTATTCTCTTAAATCCTTTTAAATGCTTAAATTATTAAATTACCCTGACTAATATCATTCTTTATAACATTATGTCGTTTAACATTTTATCATAAATCAGTTGTCAAATATTAAACTACTTTCTGCTCCATCTTTCCTCACACTCCTTGTTGCACTGGTTTGAGTACAAATATAGTATTAATATCATAAAGTGTCATTTGTAGCTTGATGCCAATTGTAGCTGTAGCTGTGTTTGTTACCCAGGTGTAATTATATTTCAAGATGTATGTTTTCAAAACAGCTGTAGTAAGGTTATGAGAAAATGTTTTATTTCATAGAAATAAATTATTTTCATAGATCCTACAGTTTACATCTGACAATGATTTCTTGTCATCTTTTCTCCCTACAAAATCAAAGTAATTACAACAACAAAGAAACAGTGAGGACTTTGCCTCTTCATTCCAGAACACCACTGCACATCACTGGTCTGTTACATATATTATAAAGGTGTTCCATCTGCATCAGTGGAAGAATGCAGACGTTCAAGAACTATTAAAAGAACTTAATGTCATGAAAATGATTTAGTTCCTGTGTTTTTAAACAGATCAACCCAATTCTGGAAGAAATCGATCCCTCACTCATATTGTACACGCACACTCTCTCCACCCATGGCGGAATGTCACCCAGTGCCCTCCATGAGTGAATAGGAAATGTGTGAGCTGCTCTAGATTTATGACTCTACTGTTTTCTTCAGGCAGCAATGAATGTGTGTTCATTTAATAGTCAGTAGCACAATGAAGTGTCTCGTGGTGTGCTGAATCAGTCATCCAAAGAGGTTACATTGTTTTAACTTTTAATAACAATCAAACAAAGTGCAAAAAAACCATAAGCTGAGTGTTAGTGGATGTGCTAACCTTGAAGAACATACAAATATATACACGCTTCTATTGAGGCTGTCATTCACAGGTGGGGAAATGAAGGGCACTTGACAGTTTCGTAATATAGAGCTATGCTGTAGTATTTATAAGATATGTTGGACTGGATGTTGGTTAGCATTTACACTTAGAACATGTCCTACCTGAAGTTTCCAGGAGGAAAAAGCCTATGGAAGTGGATGTCAGAGAATACACACAGCGATCGAGAGAGAAAGACTTTGGCTGTTGTACGTGCTGCAGTGGAATGCAAGCCACCAATATTTTGACTTCTCCTTTGGAAACAGCTGCGTTTCCTTTTTCAAAGATATTTTTTCCTTATTTATCAGATCCCTTAGGGGAGATCCATCTCTGCTGTCTGACACAGACTTCCTCCTCTAAATCTGTGTCTCTAGCCAGCCCTGAGCTCACACACACCTGCTGTAGCACACACAGATGGCTCTAACAGGTCTCTCTGACTGGCATGTTCACACAGACATAGACACACAGGTAGTCACAGTTGTAGGAGACACCACACACAATGCCTTAGAACACACAACAGAGGTATATCAAGACCAAATAGGTAACAAATTTGCCGTTCCAGCCCTCTGAGTGATGGAAAAAACACCACCTGGGGTGCCACAATGGCCAGAAATGGTCCTGTAAGGTTTTAAAGCCTTAACTCTAATCTTTCAATTTGGGGTCGGCGGTATACCACCGGTGGAAAATTTCCATTTGTTGACATTTTTCCCTATACCATTCAAACTGGTTTGTACCGGTTAAAGTTAATGTCATAAAATGCAGTTTGTGTAGGTAGCCAGACAAAACAGAGTGGGTTACTTTTGGTATGAAACAAAGTCTCAGCTTTCAAATTATGTCATTTTTTAAAGAAACTCAAACAAGAAATACCGTTTTGTGGCTCTTTAATGTGTTGTGGCAGATCGCTGTAGCGCTTCAGTTCAAGCGGCACGTGAACTGATCATCTCTTCCTCATTACAGTTATAGCACAAAATAAACATAAATGAACATCAAAAGGTGTCTTGTTTCAGCTGCAGAAAGACGTCTGTACACACCATTTTCCAAGTTCTAGTCAACCAAAGGTAATCTACTTTCCTATCTGGTTTGTTTATCAGACAAAATGTCAGAATCGGCCTTATGATTGGTCAGATTGCCTGTCAGTCAAACTCCTGGTGAAGGGTCAGTTCGCTAAGGGATTTTGTTATGATGATTTTTTTTCTGCTGCATAGGCCAAAAACATTGCATGGATTTCCAATACCATCACCATAGTTACCATAGATATACCAGTCAGAGTAGACTGGGCTTGTCAGAATGGATTCCTGCAGTATGGACAAAAAATACTATGGAAGTCATTAGGGACCAGCAACTATTTGGTTACCCACATTCTTCAAAATATGTTATTTTGTATTCAGCAGTTGAGGGTGAGTAAATGATGACAGATTGTTTTATTTTTGGGTAAACTATTCCTTTTAAAGCTGTGAAAAGAACTCAAGACAGTATTTGCACACTCTCTGACATGTGACTTTCATGAGCAAGCTCTGAGACAGAGTGAAACATGCACAAGGAAAGTATAAAAGAGCTAGCCAAGCCACTAAGGTTGTCAGTAAATAAATAATTAAATAAAAAATGTTATGTTAATGAAGAAGAGGCTTCAGTACTCTAAATTGCTCTTGTGAGGAAATGACTTATTAATAAACTAGCATCCTTTAATGTGTTTTCCATTAAACACTACAACAAAAAATGTCTGGTTAAGTCATGAACAGGTAATTTTGTGACAGGTAATATTCAGTTTACGGCACAACTTCTTAATTTTTATGGTGTGCAAACAGTGATTAATTGCTGTACCACTCCAAATGTGAGTAATTGACGTTAAGGCTATAATGTAATTGATTTACGAGGCACATATGATGCAAGTTGCCTTTGTTGCCCTTTCTCCAATATTAGAGCCACAGATGTTGATATATCCTCATATAATAAGACTCAATGCACACCTAAATGGTCAAACATAAAAATATGTCAACATGTAAGTTGAGTAGTGAGTATTCACAAAAGCAGTTAAAAACAGCTAAATAACTGTTTGACTTTTTTACTTACACTAGAAAGCCTATTATTACTTTTTGCTGTGGAATCAAATTTGGCATCAAGAATTGAGAAATATAGCTGGTTTCTAAAATTCTGGTATTGTAACAACCATATTTTAGCAAATAATAACACTGTAATTAATTGTTCTACTATAGCCTATTCTGCTCAAGATGAGAAAAAAAGCGATGGATGGCAATACAGCTGTCAGCATCCAATTTTTCATTGTTATGTAATTCTCTTAATAAAGAGTGGCTTAGTTTTTCTGGAACTCAATTAGACAGAGATTGTGATAACATATTTGTCTGTAAGAAAATAAGTCCAAGCATCTTTGTTGTGTCATTTCTAGGCTGTGAGTGTTGAGGTCTGTGCTCTAGTGATACTGTTCGCTTATCTCTTTTGTGAGGTTACCAAAGCACAAAGTACCTTTAGTCTATCCCAAAATGTTTTGTCAGCTGTTCTCATGGATTATGCCTTTATTAATGTTTCTATATGCCGAAAAGAAGGAAAGAATGGGAATGTTTATTTTCCAGACCATTTCCTCCATTTTATGGAATTTCCTCCTTATACAAAAAAGACATTATAATATTTGTTGACAGGTCGTTGGCTTGTGTCGGCACTCAAGTGAAAATGGATTTGTTTTACGGCTGTTAAAGATGGAACAGCTGACTCTTGTAATGTCTGTTAGCCTGTTGCCCTACACATATGCAGAACCTAAAGTACACATTCTTCTACACAAAGCAAGTTAACCTGACTTTGTGCCTGAACTGATGAAAACACACACACACACACACACACACACACACACATACACATACACATACACAAACAAAATTCCTCTGTGTTCAGTATAATTCTCCTACTGACATGCAGGTATGGCCATCTGACTGTGGCCATTCACCATGGAGATGATTTGCTTCAGATAGTTGGCGCTGGTTACAGAGATGAAAAGATTGAAAGACATTAGACATCTTTTAACAGTTGCAATTATCACAAATTACTGCTATTTTTTTAAGTATCGTGCAAATACAGAGCAATGCAGACAGATTTCATTTCTTCCTGTCTGAAAT
>JAFVLL020000845.1:0-14481 GCA_021397915.2 Tor tambroides
CGTGGGTAGTAGGTCCTTGTAGCAACGACAAGATCGGACAACTGGCGGTGCTGATGGCAGTGCTTATATGTGAAGGGTGATAATGAGGTGCAGGTGCAGGTGGTTAATACTCAGGTGACGTGGAACGAGGTAACTGGCTCTGAGAGGAGCCTGGTCCTTCTGTTACAATATTATTTAAATTCTACATATTCTTCTAAAATGCTTCAGGCTATGTTTATTAAGAATTTCCTAATTAATCTTAGCACCTAAAACACGTTCCTGTCATCATGTTGGGCACATTGAAATCTTACCTGTCAGCAACTATAGAAGATAGTGTGCTTTTAACAAATGACTCTTGAACAAGGATGCAGAATCTCTTATTTATTGTGCCATTTTTATTTCAGAGCATTGACTCACTGCTAGTATTGTGTTTTCTTTTATTTAGGTGAAGTTCAGCACAGAGGTTTTTACGAGTGCCCATCTCTGGTGTTTGATGTTAAGGGCAGCTTCAATCAGTGTAGGCTCCTGGCATGTGTTGGGTGCAGGCTTGAGACAGGATAAATGTTTGGCAGGGAACATGTTCGGCCTCTTTCTTCTCCCCCAGGATAACATAAACAGTTTTGGCACAAGAAAGCAATGGTGACCCCAAGGCCAGCCTCTGACATAACCCATTCATTCAGTCTCTCTCTCTCTCTCTCTCTCTCTCTCTCTCTCTATCTCTCTCTCTCTCTCTCTATCTGTGTGTGTGTGTGTAGTATAATGTTAGGACCATGGGACAAAGATGATGGACCATGTGATGGCAAGGAACATCTTGTATCCTGAAAATCCTGTAATCATATGCTCATCCTCATGTTGGTCCAAACCTTTTTTCTTCTACTGAACACAAAAAAGGTATTTTGAAAAAATAAAATCAACAAGGTCCACTGTTGTTTTCAACCCCACTGATTTTCATTGTATGGACAAGCAGTTCTTCAGAATGTCTTTTGTGTTTCACAGAAGAAATTTTAGCCCTTCTTTGTTCTAACATATTCTATCCCTATAATTATAAAGTCCTCAAAATACCCTAAGGAGAATCATTATCGTGTACATCATCAGTGTTAGTTTTTAATATTCTGAAAAGACATTAATTTCCTGATGTTCATGCTGTATTTATGATTTATTCCACCTCACATTATCCTTTGAGAGCACTTTGGCACAAAACAGAACCCTTGATTCATTCCCCAAAAAATATGCGAATTAAACACAGCCAGGAACGTCATCAGATTCAGATGATTCACCGACAGAGGCTGTTCTTTTAACACTCACATGAAATGCTCAGTCACTCAGGCTACACCCAGTGACAACTGTAAAATAATATATTGCTGTTCATTATTACGCTGTTTAAAAAAACTGATGTGTTGTGTTTGATAAACTACACCTCTAAAGGAGTGATTAGTCAAAGGAACATTGTTCATCCAAATTGAAATGACATTTAATTTCCTTTCAAGTTTAGATTTTGTATGTCAGGTAAAATCTTTGGCCGAAGATTTCGCTGCTACCTCCTACATATCATTTCCACAGACTGTTATAATGTCATATGACTCCACAAAGTGAATATCGATCACAAACATTTACATAAAATGTTGAAGAATTGCTGGCAAAATTGGAGGGGTGGCTCCAGTTTGAGGATGGATTGTTTGCTGTGACGGTAGCCATTAATTTGAGAGCAATATTGTGGTGACCCTTTGAACGCTGTTGTAGAACACATTCTGTGTTCTCCTCATGCTGGAATGATAAAAACATGAGTTATAGGTCTGTTTATCCCGCTCTTAAAGCCCTGAGTGCATTATCAAACATAGAATGCATTAGGGTCAGTATTGTTAAAAGTGTTTTTAAGATCTAATAAATCCTGGTTATTTATGGAGCCGTGGTCAAAGCACTTCACCCCCCACCATCTACTTTAATTTAGCCTGAGCTCTGCACCCGTACCTGTGCATGACCAAAATCCCAGCACTGTCTGATCTGATCCGGCCCACATATGAAGGAAGCTTCCAAACTTTTGGTGACTGTGCAGCTATTTCTGTATCTTGGATTAGGCAGAGGCATTTCTGCAAAGCCACTATGTAGAATTCTGGACGTTTTTTTCCCTCAAATGCCAGATACTTGTATTTCTTTAAGACTGAATGACAGTCTTCTTGTAGAGTGAATGCTGAAGCCATCGTGAACTCTGTTTTATAGTCTGTTATTGTAGAGTGGGTGGCTTTGACCTCCCTCCATGCCTTTAATGGGGTGTGTGTGTGTGTGTGTGTGTGTGTGTGTGTGTGTGTGTGTGTGTGTGTGAATGCATGTCCATACTGGCCTACTAGCAGTGTCCTTGTGTGTGTTTATTCTCCTAATGGGAATTCATGATTTTAGTATGTCTTTAGATGGGTGGGGTTGCTTGATTTATAGTTCTATTGCAAGGTTAAAATGTTGCTGTAAAGTCTGTGTGAACATTAACACACACGCGCGCACACACACGTTATTGAAAAAAAAACATCAGAAAACTATTTCAGTGGGTAAACCGAATCAGTGAAATTGGCAATACAGTTAAACCCCATTTACAACTGCTTATTTCTGGTTCGGACGATCTGATGACAAGTGGTCAGAGCTAAATGTAGCTGGAAGTGTGTTGCAAAATATTCTGAGTGCTGAGAACCACACTCAGGTTATCCTACACAGGTTCATCCTTAAATGCCTTCATATCATTGCCTTACTTCCTTTCTATCTTTGACTGATTGATTAGCTTACTAAAACGAGCAAAAAAAGTGCTATCTTGTCTCTTTGGGTCTGTATCAATAGCATCACGCCTACTATATAAAAACCCCTGTTCTTCAGCAGAGTATTTAGTAACTTTTTGTTTTGCCTTCTTTTGGGTTGTGTGCATCCTTTCTTAATTTAATAAGAAAGGTTTGGACTGTACAGAAGTAGCTAAAAACAAACCCAAATCTGTGTCATGTATCAAGTTTACGCAAGGAACTGTTCGAGTCCGTCTTCTTAGAGGAAATCTGATTTAGGAATAAGTCTCGTTGACCTTGAAATTCGCAGTATTTGAAAACGGTAAGCGCTCACAATTAGACCTACGAAATAATTGAAACCACAAAAAGCTAAAAGCGTTTTTTCTTAACATTTTCTTAAAAGATTTGTTAACGAATAAAAATAATTTTATAGCAATTTAATAAGCAGTATAATTCAGTTAAATTTCCTGTGCATATTTAGTGCTTAAGCTTTATTTTTGTGCGTTGGTGAATCTGCAATATCTTCAAATCACGCTCCGGTTTTGTTGAATGTGAATGTAGCCTATTGTTTGTTAGTGTAATGGCACGAGTAAATAAATGCTCAAGCGATCCTGAAACATTTGCCTAGACACCTAAAATTGCCAAGGAAAAGGGGACTAATCGTTTTAAAGATATAATCTGACAACGAAAAAACGACATTAGACTATTAATCCGAACACAGATCGCCAAATCATTTTTAAAAATCATGATTTACTTTGAAATAGTTTGGCACCTGCAAAATGTTTTCTATTCGGCAAATTAGCTCATTTATTTAATTTATAAGATTGACTATGTATCTTTAATTAGGTCTAATTAATTACGAACAAACTAATATATAACCAATTTATATATTTTTTTCCACTGAAAGAAATTACGATAGGCCTGTATAAAAGTAGCCTAGAAATGTTTTCTCCGAATTGTTTTTTTTAAATAATTATGATATAATATTATTATGAGTGGCCTAGGCTACTAATAACAATATAGTTAAACTCCACCTCTCCGTTTTTCTGTACAAATTTTCATAAGAGTAGCCTATTCACGCATTTTACATTCACAAATATAAATACTTTTTTTTTTCTGTGCTGATTTATTTTTTGCGAACTGATGTGACAATAAATAACAATAACTTAATTTTGTTCAGAGACACAAATGGTCTGCCAATAAATTTCACAACCAAAAAAATTCATCTTCTGAAATCGAGTCTTTTTCAAAAAATGTCCAAAAACCACAGATAGCCTACATCATAACGAATAACGAATATCCATTTCGAGTGAACATGGTCCCTCATTTAGTGTAGGTCTACGCAGAGTTTCACTTCCATCATTTCACTCCCAGTATCACCACGGATTTGTTGACGGATTTTAGGAAAAACGGTTCCTCTGTTTGTAGTGCAGGTTTTTGCTATAGTCTACGTCTGATGGCGCTCTCCGGTGATGGTAATTTCTCGCGTCCGTGACATGAGCTGTTCTCATGATTTCCCGGGGAAAAGACGAGCAGTCGCTCTCACGTCTCCACCGGGCTCGGTACCATGCTGTTCGGTGTGTCCGGTAACTGCGAAGAAAGAGAGGTCACGTCGCTGCCAGATGAGTTTCCTAAAGAACCGGATTCCGAGAATGAGACCTGAAAGTGAGAGGCAAAATTAACTATAAAAGTAAAATATAGCTAGGAATAATAATAATAATAATAATAATAATAATAGGCTAACTATAGTTGACCTACAGTAAAAATATAAAAACCATAAAAAATGTCAAAAGTACGGAAGCGTATTGCATTCACTTGAGGAAAAAATATCTGCTCTGTTTTTCTGAATTAACGACTTAATTATCTCAGAATTACGAGATAATTTTTCATGAAAAAAAAGTTTTTGCTCTGTTTTTCTGAATTAACGACTTAATTATCTCAGAAGTCGTTAATTCAGAAAAACAGAGCAAAAACTTTTTTTTCATGAAAAATTATCTCGTAATTCTGAGATAATTAAGTCGTTAATTCAGAAAAACAGAGCAAAAACTTTTTTTCATGAAAAATTATCTCGTAATTCTGAGATAATTAAGTCGTTAATTCAGAAAAACAGAGCAGATATTTTTTCCTCAAGTGAATGCAATACGCTTCCGTACAATACGCTTCCGTACTAAAGCAACTTTAATTTTTTTTTTTTTTTTTACACTCACCAGCTGTTGAAAGGCTGGTTGATCTAAGTCACTCTGAAGTGCAAATTCGCTGAGAGCTTTCCAGGGTGGTTGGTAAGTCTGCACTTCCACCGGGTGTCCTGGCACTGAAGGGTTGTGTCGAACTGGGCTGCCTGCAACCAGCGCAGTGCCCGTCATGCCCTGTAGATTCTGAACCAAAAAGTTTGCGATCAGGGACACAGCTCCAGACCATTTCATATCGGCATTTTAATAAGAGACAATGCATCATAAACAGAAATAAATCGTTTTTATTTATAATTTTTTGAAAACTATAATATATGAGCAGTTCCAGATTAAACAGAGTTTAAAAAATTCCCCAAACCACCCACAGTAGGAGTCTGTAATTTGCTTCAAACCAACACTGCAGTCGAATTACAGACCCAATTAAAATCATCTCGGCTCATATCAAGTGTCAGGTACATTTCTCACACTGAAAGTGCATTAGCAAGACACTTACCGTCTTATCGCCATGTTGTTGTTGTAACTGTTTTATGAGGATAGATCTCTTCTTGTCCTTGCAGCGCTTGTTTTGGAACCAGACTCGAATGACCCGCGGGCTCAGGCCTGTCATCTCCACCAGCTGCTCCTTCATGAGCGCATCTGGTCTCGGGTTTGCGTTGTAGCACGTCCGTAAAGTGTGTAGCTGCTTTTCGTTTAACACCGTCCTCACCCGAGTGGTCTTCTCCGATTGCTTGTGCATGTGATTCCGATGAGGAGTCTGCCGGACCGACACAGGATCAGCTGAACAAAAATGTTAAAAAAGAACGAACGATTAAAAAAAGTAATTAAAAGAATACGTTTGAAAAGAGCATAAAATAGGCTACTAGACAATATAAATGTCAAAAATAATGCAGTTGAAAGATAATTTACACATCACACTTGCATTTTGAGTAGGCCTATAGCATTACACATGAATACAAACACTTCTTTGAAATTGGAAATTTAACTGCAGAGATAGATTTTACAAATATTCAGTGGATACAAATCTTGTAGCCTATATTTAGTATACACAACAACAGATATTTTTTCAGTAAAACTTAAAATCTTCAAGTGAATTAATCTGGCGAAAGATAATAATAGGCTACTATATAATTAAATTTAATAGCCTATCAATATTAGGCTACGTTTAATTCAACAAATAATCTATTGCACTACAGATCATTTATTTTGCAAATATGCATTTGTAAATTAGGAAATTAAAGAGCATGTTTTCTTTTGTGTCTTTTGTGTTGCTCTCTGTTTAAGGCGCTGCTGGTCAGGCTTATCAGTGGTTGACTAAACAAAGTTATCAAGTGGATCAGCCTGTAATTAGCTATTATGTAACAACATTACACGATTCCTCCCACAGTAGCCTATATAATTAGTCCTACCTTTCAGTTTAGCCTGTGTGCTCAGTTCCAGAACTGACCTTTAATAAGCCCTAACCGTTCCGAATAAATAAGCTAACCGTTCCAAATACATTTTTGTTTTCCAATATAGGCATAATTTCTGTAGCCTACGTCCGTGTCCGATACGACTGTATAATACAGGCCTAAGTCAGTTTGTTATGTGCTATACTAACCTGCCAAATGTAAACCTCTGCTGTGGCTGTGTCCCGGACTGAGAGGACTGCTACCTGATCCGCGCTCCAGGGCCAGACCATGATCTGCTCGACACAACAGTTCCTCGTCCCGGACGGAGAACTCGTCCCCGGGCAAAAGCTGCCGGCTACACACCGAGCAGCGGAAACATTCGATGTGATACACGCTGTCCCGAGCTCTCATGACCAAATCACTGCTGCTAAAGCCCAAAGTGCATTTTGCGCATTTTATACCGAACAATCTGTTGGAAGTAGAACAGAAAAATAATTTAATTTGTGCAGTGACAAAGCCAGACAAAACCCAGAGTCCAAGCATTTTTAAATTCCACTTTAATTTAATTTTGCAGTCTGTTTCCAGATGTTTTGATCATTAGAAATAGGCTACTACTGAAAAACATGTGCGACCAGATTTATGAAATAATTCACACTTTTCCCGAAACAAACCAAACAAAAACCTACCTTACATAATCTCTCTTGCAGTACGTTTTCCCGTCCCGTACGAAGCAAGTGCACGTCTCGTCCAGGTACTGGTTGCACTCCACACATTTCAAACAGGCTGCGTGCCACTCCAGGTCTGGGGAGACCCGCAGAATATACTGGTCATGGATCTGACTGCCGCAGCCTACACACATCGCAAGTCCGGACTTCTCTAAGCATGAAAAGAACATTATTTTGAGCTGTTATACAGGAGTTCACTGAGAGTCGATAGCAAGTATTTTCTAATAAAAAAAAATCGAAATCATCGAGGTTTGTAAACACTAACATTGGGCTAGTGAAAAGATCAAGACAGTATTTCTAAGATGACAGATAAACTGCAGAAGCAGTTGCCCAGAAAAACAGTAGGCCTAATCATTTCCATAATCAAATTTCAAATGCAACGACATTGAATCGAATTTAAACGCTTAATTTTAAACATAAAGTTACTTTTTGTAGGCCTATAGATTTTTTCCACAGAAATACATACTTTTGGAATGATCCCCCATATCATCCAAAAAAGAAGATCTGAATATTATATCCACCATACAGGTTGCCTGAAGTGAAGATTGTTTGTAGAAACAGGAAGAGCGAAAATGTACTGTCCGCTCCCGGCTGCCCCGCAACTTCAGTCCAGAGTGAGGAGAGATGGAGAGGGGGGTAAACGCAGGAACAGGGGCTGAGAGAGAGAGAGAGAGAGACAGCTGTCTGCCGCACGAGACGTGACGTCAGGCGCAAATCCAAACTAAGACGCGTCAGTAGGGGGCAACAAGTCACAGTGCACCCGATATTGATTCGTTTCACTCCCTAGACATGATCAGATAACTATGCGTCTTGTTTCAGAAAAATATAAAAACATCTTGATTTGCTGCGGGAGGGTACGATTATTATACGTGGAAAAAAAACTTTTTTATGGGGTATTTAGGGGTATTTTATTTATTTTTTTTTTATTTGACCTTTATTTAACCAGGAAAATCTCTCTGAGATTAAAAATCTCTTTCACAGGAGAGTCCTGGCCAAGAATGGACAGCAGTTACAGTCACGACTTACAGATTAAAACAACAAATACACAAATTTAAACAGTTAAAAACAATTGCAAATCATTGAGTCTTCTTCGAGTGACCAAATAATAGATTTAAAATGTTCCATAGGCACCAAAGTTTGTAATTTCAATTTCGTTTGGAGTAAGTTCCATTCAAATGGAGCTGCATACATAAAAGCCCTTTTCCCCAGTTCAGTTCTCACAAATGGAACAGAAAGAGTAAAACAATTATCAGACCGGAGAAAATATTTCCCAACACTTTTCTTTTGAATTAGACAACCTAGATACAAAGGCAACAACCCCAGAATAGTTTTATAAATGATTAGGTAATAATGAATTTTCCTTCTAATAGACAAAGATGGCCAGGATACTCTATTATACAATATACAGTGATGAGTTAAAGGTTTACAATCCAATATAAATCTTAAAGCACTGTGATAAACAGCATCCAAAGAAGAAAGAAGTTGAGAGGAAGCAAATTGATACACCACATCGCCATAATCGAGTACAGGCAAGAAAGTAGCAGAAACTAACCTCTTTCTTACATTAAAAGAAAAACAGAACTTGTTTCTAAAATAGAACCCAAGCTTTATTTTTAATTTTTTCTTTAAATTAGTTATATGAGACTCAAAAGATAATTTATCATCGATAGTGATGCCAAGATATTTATATTCTTTCACTAACTCAATCACATTACCTTGCAAAGTCTGGAGAGGAATAAAAGTGTCTACTGTCTTTTTCAAGCTTGAGAATAACATGATTTTAGTTTTATCTACATTCAGAACAAGTTTTAGTGTATAAAGCCGAGACTGAATAACATCAAAAGCTGCTTGAAGTTTAAGCAAAACTTGCTGTTTTGAAGGTGCACCACAATACATAACAGTATCATCTGCGTAAAAATGAAAATGAACATCTTGAATATCATGATCAATACTGTTGATGTAGATGGTAAATAAAAGAGGCCCCAACACGGATCCTTGAGGAACACCTTTAACAATCTCCAATAGTCCTGAATTTTTACCCTCAGCCTGAACACATTGAGTTCTATTACTTAAATAATTTTTAAACCAAAAAATAACATGATTTGATAAGCCAACACTCCTTAATCTATGCAGCAGTATCTCGTGATCCACTGTGTCGAAAGCCTTTGATAAATCGATAAAAAGGGAAGCGCAGTAATCACCTTTATCAACTGATCCCACAATGTCATTCAAGACTTTCAAAACAGCTGTTGTGGTACTATGTTTTTTACGAAACCCAGATTGATTACTCGATAAAACTTTATGTATGTTCAAATAACAAGTCACTTGATCACTAATAAAACTTTCTAAAATTTTTGATAAGACACAAAGCTTTGAGATTGGCCTATAATTATCTAATATAGTAGGGTCTCCCCCTTTTAATAAAGGAACAACAAAAGCTGATTTCCAGATTTCCGGAATAACACCAGTATCTATTGAAAGATTAAAAAGATAAGTTAAAGGGGTCGAAATAATATCAGCTGCCATTTTCAAATAGATAGTTTCCACACAATCAGGGCCTGGTGATTTATTTGTATCAAGCGATTTAAGTGCTTTATAGACATCAGAACTCTTGATGTGTACAAAAGTGAACTCCTCCTTTTTAAGAATAGTTTCTGCACTAACAAAGTCATTATTTGAGGGCCGAAAATTATGTAACTCAAATAAAGACCCAGAGTCAATAAAATGCTTATTAAAATGGTTAAGTATTTGCTCTTTATCAGATATGATAATAGAATCCATAATTATACGTGAAGGGAAATCAGATGATTTTTTGTTCCCTGCTATATACTTTATATTCTGCCAAAATTTTTTAGGATTATTTAAATTTGTCGTTGTATTTGCAATAAAATAATCCGCTTTAGCTTTTCTAATGGCAACTGTACATTTATTTCGAAGCTGTCTAAAACAAATCCAATCAGAATCTAAATCGGATTGCCTAGCTTTTGCCCAAGCAGTATCCCGCTCACGTATAAGAATAGACAATGCTGTGGAAAACCAAGGGTTATCCCTGCCTTTAACTCTAAATTTCTTAAATGGTGCATGCCTATTAAGAACCGAAGTAAGGCCATCATAAAAATATTGCCAAGCAAACTCGACATCGGGAATAAGGGAGATCCTATCCCAATCATAAGTAGCAAGGTCTTGGAGAAAACATTGCTCATTAAAATATTTCAAACACCTTTTTGTAATAATACGTGATTTCTGTTTAGGTAATTTTATATCTCTAACTGTGGCAACAACACAATGGTCACTAACATCATTTGCATATACTGAGGCCAATGAATATTTGTGTGGAACATTTGTAAAAATAAGATCAATTAATGTTGACTTTTTATAATCCTTCAAATTTGGTCTAGTAGGTGTCTCAACTAGCTGAGAAAGGTTAAGAGTATCACAGATTAATTTAAGACCATCAGAAGCTGACTGCAACCAATTCACATTAAAATCACCCAGAAGAAGCAGCTCCTTATAATCCAACGATGTCACTGTGTGCATCAGAGATGAAATGGCGTCATTATTAGCTGAAGGAGGTCTATAGCAACCAACTACTGTGAGATGTATAGTTTTAGAAACAATAAGATTTAAAGCTAATAACTCATATTGTTTAACTACTGATTCGGAAAGTAATACGGTAGCTTCAAATCTATCCTTGACATAAATTGCTACCCCCCCTCCTCTTTTTGGCCTATCGGCCCTATGAACAATATAGCCATCAATACCAATAGCTTTGTCCGGAACAGATTTATTAAGCCACGTTTCAGATAATACTATAACATCAGCATTGGTGTTTTTTACCCAGATACGCACCATATCCAACTTAGGAAGCAAGCTTCTCACATTAATATGAATAAAACCCAAGCCTGATCTAGATTTAAAATCAGTAGGAACATTAAAAACTGAGGTATTGTCATTATAAGGTCCGGGATTTGGTAAAACATTACCAGATATCAACAACATAAGAATTATAAAACTCCGTCGTCTAACTGTTTTACTTTCATTACTAACAGATGGAATCAAACATGTAGAGTGGTAAAGGGTATTTTTTACAGGGTATTTGAATGTAAGGTATTTTATGGGTTCCTGGATTTACACCGTACCTTTAGGAAAGGTGAGATTAATGTGGCTCATTAGGGTCAAGGTGACATGGTTGAAAAGCTAAACCACAAGACCAAAATTATCTTAAGAAAACAAATCGGAATTGGAGGACAGACTATGCCTATTTGTTTTTCACAGATAGATGAGTAAAATGAATGGCAGTGATTATAGCCTAATCTAAATATCTAAATAGCCCAATATAAGTCGTGTTCAGCAAACTGGACTGTGTCTAGATTCTGGAGGGCTTATTCTTGACGAAGTTATACCCACTGAATTCTGAAATCCAAAATCTAGAAACGACAAAGCAGTGTTTGTGCTTTTTACACAGTTTTAAATTTGCATCTCAGAGACCTATATATAATGTTGTTTGCTGTTTTAAATTAAAATGTTTCCTATATTTAACCATTTCTAATTTTAATTCTTAAAATGAAATGGATGTAGTAGCCCAATTATTGCTCATTTGATTGCTACGGTAAATAAAAAATGTACAATTTAAGGAAAAGTTATATGCTTAAATATGGGGCCATGAATCTTTCAGACATCCGAGTGCAGTCACTTGCACAGTGATGAAATGGTTCACATTATGGGCAATTGCATTTGATTGTAGTATAGCAGCCTACAAATAGAGCTAACTGGAGGAAGAAACAAAAAGTTTTAGGCTATATAATAATTTTATATTTTAACATTATAATTGTAACCTTTATGTTTGAAGCAGTTGACATTTCAAACTATATGTCATTCAAAACTATTTCAGTTTTTCCAACTTTAGAAGAACACGAGAACACTACACAATCACAATGACACGAGGGTAGAGTGGGGGGAAACGCCCCCCTACTATTTTTCCCAAAGTAACCACAGGATAAAATCAAGATAAATTTTTATTGTAACTATGGACTACGTTGGCAAGAGTGATGTAGAAGTTTTCACCATGAAGCTTACTGGTGATGTACAGGTGAAAAAACGGATTTCACAGTAAAAGATCTCATTTTAAACAGTAAAAAAAAAAGCGTTTTAAAGCTTGTTGTTTTGTAAACATCACAGTTATATATGAGAACAGTAGGGCCTGTAGATATAGGGAGTACGTGTTATTTAAGGAAAATATAATTATATTTTCAGAATGACATAATTTTTTTCTCAAACATAGTCAGTGGGGTAAAACGCCCCCAGGGGGCAATGGGATATTAGGCTACTGTTATTCTGTTCTGAACATCAAATCATTTGTTTTTCCATCAAATGTATTCTAACTAGTTGGTTGAATAAAATATTTGGATTTTAGGCTATATTTAAAAAGTACCTCAAGCTAATTAGCTAGCCAGTTAGCATCAGCTAATTAAATGTTTCAAATAGGCTATTATAATTTTGTAATTCATAATTATTGATTGTTAAATTTTAAGCTAAAACTGCCTGTACTCTGATTTTGCTGTAAATGTTTAAAGCAAATTGCTTTGTCAGAGTGGGGGGCATATTACCCCACCCATGGGGGCGTTTTGCCCCATAGGTGGGGTAAAACGCCCCCTTTGGTACAAATTTAATTTTTGTTAAAAATCTAATAACTTGAAAAGTTTAGAAGGAGAACATGAGAATATGACATATCACAACGACATGAGGGAGTGGGGACCCCCCACCCCCCGGCCGGTACTACTTTTCATACTTGGTTTATAATTTATGCCATTGTCACTAAAATTATGATAACTTTTTTGGACACATTTAACTTTTGTTTCACCGGGGAAAAAAAGACATAATCCTTAAGGGGGGCGTTTACCCCCAATCTACCTTAAATTCAGTTCTGTCACATAAGGGATGAACCACATAATTGTTTTGTTATTCATAAGAATTTGAAACTGCACTATATAATGAACCATGGCTCACATCTATCACCAATAATTCGTCACTGCTCTGTTGCCAGATATTAGGCTACTTCTAGTCCTTGGAATATGCCTGCTGCTTGTAGCATAGGCGCGTGATTATTGCAGACAACTGTATTTAATTTAATGAATTTAATGGTCGAATATGCTTTGCATTCTGATGAAAAATATAAGGAAGAAAAAAATATTTTTGCCCTGCTTGAAATCCGGGTATACTGCACATGCCTTGGCTCATCAAGATTAACTTTCATGCCATCTTGACTTCCTCCTCTATCTGTACAACTTCTTCCATTTCTGATTCTGAAACCCAAAGGAATAGCCGCAGTGACACCCAGCGCTCGAACTGAAGGGCGCTCCGGAGAGCAAGCACGTGAGTTCAGCCCTTTAAAGACGATCCGAAAAGAACTGTCGTTTGCCATGTGACATTATTATTATTAAGCGTGTTAAAGCACTGTTGAAAACAGTAGGGGTTTGCGACAGTTTTAAGTGATCGGGACCTCTCATTGAAAATTAATTGTGTCCTAGTGACACAGGTAACTATAGCCTACTACCTTCTCACTTCAGTTACAATCTGATTTTCCACGAGACAGTCCTCACACCTGCCAGCTGCGATGTTCATCCATTCCAGAGTTTAATATAGGCCTAGGCCTATGAGAAAAAAAAAAAAAAGAAATATTGCAAAAATATTTCCAAATACAACAGTCTTTTCATCCATAGATATCTCATATTTTGAAGAGAGAAAAAATCGTCAAGCAACTGGACATAAACCAATAAGCCACGGTGGCTCGTTAAGCGTAATATTTATATTCAGGCACATGAAGTCACATGATTTTATGCACATCTAATAGTGTATTCAATCAGTATGTTTTTGTCGTTTTTAACGAAAAAATATTTGTATATCAAGCGATAGTGTAATTTTTGTTAAATTTTCTTGCGAAAAAAGGTAGTTGCCTCACGGTAAACTTTTTTGTGATAGCCTACCCAAATGTCCCAAAATTCGCATAAAAATCTGCATAAAACCCAGCGATGTTAGTAGCTTTTACCGTACACCATCAGGTTAATGAAACTGCAAAGTGAATACAACTAGTTTTTGAATTTCAATTGAATTCAAATGTTATTCATATTCAGGGAAGGGGGTATTTTTAATTTATTTGTTAGAATGTTATTTGACCCCTTTTAGTTAGCATTGACATGGTGTTTTGATTGCTTAATTTGACGTTTCAAAAAAAAAAAAAAAAAAAAACTGAACAAACAAAGCTCAGTGCAAGCTATTTATTGTGGGTCCTAACTGTCACAGTAAAAGCATGATTGAAAATAAACATCCAGAATTGATCATTAGGTTTATCACTTATACACTGAACAAAATTATAAACGCAACACTTTTGTTTTTGCCCCCATTTTTCATGAGCTGAACTCAAAGATCTAAGACTTTTTCTATGTAC
>JAFVLL020000846.1:0-14670 GCA_021397915.2 Tor tambroides
GCTGCGCACTCAGGGCCTCCATTGCCCTCAAACATGGGGTCCACCCCTCCATACATCCAGTCCAGCAGACTGTAGATATTATACCGAGACATGTTCCTCTGCTCGTATTGGAAAAGGTACGAACAAGACGGAATAAAAGACAGGACACCGACCTCCTGGCGAAACATTAACGTCAAATCTGTCTTCGGTGAACGAATGATGAAATGTTCGAGGAGGTGGGCAGCCTCAACTGTTTAATCAGATCCACATCCTTTATGTGAAAGACATCTGTGGGAGAGATCTACAGACTATATGATGCGATGTATTCTTCACAGACCGTCAAGTCGTATCCAAGGAGGAAGACGCATTTCCAAACGTGACGTCTTGACTGGAAACCGATTCTCAGCTAAGACAAGAGTCCAGAATATTCCTTGCCAGAGCGGATCATTACATAAAAGCTTCAAAGAGACCCTTGATCAGCGCCGAGAGGCCTTAAATATATAAACACAACTTAAAAACACGACTACGACCGATACGCGAGAAATGTAGCTGGCTGTTGCAATGTATCATCGGAAAAATGCGATATGTCCGGGTCCATGTGGCGTATTAAAGTCCTCCTCACCATAGAAACGCCGCCCTGTTCACGCGGGGCCCCCAAATCCACCCACACCGCAACACGCCTGCGCGTTTAGTTTCTCCCGAAAACCATCAGCAGCATATTGATATGCCTGTTCGTTTCCCGGAAAAGGACTAGAGCGCGGGGGGCCCGCCTTCTTTGAACAAGTACGTACTTATTAACTCCCTCACTGCCGGTGAAGCTGTACTTGTGATGGTTAAAATTTCGTGAATGATGCCTCACAGATAAAAAAGTGGAGGGCAAACTACCTGACAAGAGAGTAATAAAAAAGAAGAAAGTATTTAGTCCAGAAAACAGCCCATTGCCCAGTCTAGAGTAAACCTCACTTCTTAATAAATTATAACTATCAACGAAAGCTGAAGGAGCCTAAAGGCACTGAACTACAGACACACATTTCTCTCCACTTAATGGAATATTTTTTTATCCTTCTTATAGGGATAGTTCATCCAGAAATAGGCTAGTGATAATATAATATAATATATTATTATGTAATAATCTTATATTACTAGACCTCAATGCACCTTTGAATCCATTTGTCATTATTTACTTCTCTCCCGCCTCTCGGATGTAGCTGTCAGAGGTGTTGCTGTTTCTTGGTTTTCCACCTGTCTCTCTGATAGACAGTTCTACATCTCAATACATACTTTTCAGTTGACTACTGTCTCTCTGAAGCAAGGTGTTCCTCAAGGATCTGTTCTCAGGCCGTTACTATTTTTATCTATATACTACCCCTAGATCAGTTTATTCATCAACGCTGTTTGTTATGCAGATAACATTCAGATCTGCACTGCCTGTAAACCTATATAATATAATATAATATAATATAATATAATATAATATAATATAATGTAATATAATGTAATATAATTGTCACACCCCAGGACTGTTTGTTGTGTTTTCTCCCTCATGTGTCCATATTTGGTCATTCCTGTTCCTGTCCTCGTTTGGGTCATTATTAGTTACTCATCATCACCTGTCTGTCACTCATTACCCTTTATTAGTTGTGTTCAGTACTCAGTTCATTGTCCGGTCTACTACGTCCATATGTGTGGTTCCTGCATGTCTGCCTTATGTTTTGCCCTTTTGTGGATTATTAAAGACTATTTGGATCATTCATCATTTTCTTCGTGTGCTCATTCCCACCGTAGCGTAACAATAAAATAAAATAATATAATATAATAAGAATTCTGTCATGTTTTCAGAAATCCCTATGACTTGCTTTAATTTGTGGAACACAATAGAATATCTTTTACATCTAAAATGTTCAAATTCAAATTTACTAGACTGGAACTAGACTGGAATTCAAAAGACATTTTAAATTCAATTTTGAAATATGTGCAACTCTTAAATTAAAGCAATACATGAAGATAAAATAATGAAAAAAGTCCCAAAGAGAAATAAACAATTATAGAAAGTTTTACACTCTATGTGTTAACATGCTGGATAACAAACATCTTAAACTAGCCCAAACTAGACTGATGGACCTAAGATGGACTCCCAGCCTTGTCATGCCGGTCTTGTTGCAGAAGGGTTTTGACCAGACTGTGACATCCTATCTAAACTAGCTAAAACCTGTTTAAACCAGCTGGACCTGGCTTCAGATTGAGATGGTTTCATTTTATTCACTTCTTATTCATCATCACTATTGATGATAAGCTTTAGTATTTAACATATTGAATTATGAACTAAAACACTTATTCACTTCTTATTCATCATCACTATTGACGATAAGCTTTGGTATTTAACATATTGAATTATGAACTAAAACACTTATTCACTTCTCATTCATCATCACTATTGATGGTAAGCTTTGGTATTTAACATATTGAGTCATGAATTAAAACACCCAGCACACATTGGTTTCTTAAGTAGCCTATCTGCATAAAGGCTGACTATTACTGAGAAAACTGTCACTTTGCATTGCCAATCCGTTACGTTAGACATGTTTTGGGCGTTTTACAAAGTACAATCCTAATTGATTCATAATACGTTGAGTCAAAAGCGACCCCTTGTGGTAAATGTTGTAATGACACTTCAATCCAATATTTAGTCTATTTTTTATTGTAATTTTATTATTGATACAATGGGGTTTTCAGTGATTGTATTCTTATATTAGAGCAACTGTATTCTGTATTCTTATATTACTAGACCTTAGTTTGAACCTTTGAAATCATTTGTCATTAGTATTTACTTCTCTCCCGCCTCTCAGATGTAGGTGTCACAGGTGTTGCTCTTTCTTGGCTTTCCACCTGTCTCTCTGATAGACAGTTTGACATCTCAGTGCATGCATTTCAGTTGACTACTGTCTCTCTGAAGCAAGGTGTTCCTCAAGGATCTGTTCTCGAGCCGTTACTATTTTTATCTATATACTACCCCTAGATCAGTTTATTGACTCTGTTTTAACTGCCACTGTTATGCAGATAGCATTCAAATTTGCACTCCCTGTAAATCTACCCTATCTACTCAAACTGATTCAGTTTCTGCTTGCATAAATGAAATAAAAAGATATCTTTTTAATTAAGGCAGCATAGATGTATTTTTCCGCCTATGATTTCCCACAATCTTGTGCAGTTCCACAAGTCTGTGACAATTGAGCTAAAAATAATAATGGCATTTTAAAGTTAGGGTTGGTGGTCAGTTTGTGCGTAAATGTTGGTTTTTGACCAAATTTTTCCACTTTAAGAAGAAATTTTTTACCAACAAATTACTATTGAAGTTATTTAATATTTATTTCATTTAGCTGTCTCTGTTTGTAATAAACATCAAACCAGCATTTAACACTTCTATTTATTTATTTAATTTGGTGCAATTTTCACATGAAAGGTATAGCAATATTTTCAACACTCTTTGCAACAAAAATCCCAAACTGATCACACTATTTAATATTTCAAAACCTGATCTTATGATTTCATTAAAGTTGTATATTTCAATCCTTATAATCCTTAGTTTGATTTCAAAACAAAAACAAAAAAATCTTTGTAAAATGTAATAAGAACAGTTCAATATTTTTAACAATCCGTTAATTCAACATCAAACAAGCAAGTGAGTACATTGTAAAATGTGGGAGTTCAGTTTCTTCAACAGTAAATATGACCAGCATTGAGTTTACTGGCATTGGCTCCTCTTGGGTGGGGAGAATACTGTGTTATTGTTTTTTTCTCTCTCTTTCTTCTTGTAGATTCATTGAAACCACAAATCTGCCCCTACTTTTGAGCTGGGAAAGTCTGGGGGGAGAGAGTTGCCCACTGCACCACTTAATTATGTTGGTTTTAGCCTATACTGTCAATGACTACCAGAAAAGATAATCTAAAAAGTCTGTCAAGAGTCTTGACCAGATAAACATTTTATTATTAAATCTGATTCTGAATCACTGAATGCCTTTTTGAACGGCTTATATTTGTATACACTGTCTTTCCAAATAGTGTTTAAACACTGAAAATTAGTAGACAGGCTGTCGATTCATAGTGATCAGCTTGTTACTCACAAAAGTCAGCGCACTGAACCGCACCCAAAATCACACACTTCCCTGCTGAATAGTGGGGGAAAAACAGTGCGTGAGAAGAGCAGAATGTCAGAATTCGCAGTATTTATTAAACATAAGTGAAATATACCTAGATGACTTATGAATTACTACTTTTTAGATTCTGAAGTCCACATTATCCCATGAGGCCACATGAGAGGATAATGACAACATGAAGAATGTAGTATGTTTTTTGATTATATAGAACATTTTTAATGCATTCAATTTTTTTAATGGTTGTGATGTAATTTTTAATCATTTAAAAGAAGTCCCTCTTCAGACAGTGCAAGTGCAATTTGGCATCTTCAAATGGAGATTATTTATCTAGATTTTTTTTTTTCTTGGTTCCTTGCCATGATTGCATATGGGTCACTATAGGGGACTAAAGGACTAAAGAATTATTGAATAACTTTCTGACAGAAAGCTAGTCAATATGACCGAAATCTTGTACGTAAAGTATTGCACAGTAATCCAATCTGTAAATCTGCTTTGAAACTATGCGTATTGGGAAATGCGTTATCCAAATAAACCTGACTTGAAATCTGTCCAGGCGGCATCAAAGACAATACACAAATAAACAAAAAAGGCCCCGCCTGCAAGTTAGGATGATGGGTGGCGATGAACATTGCGCTGATTTCCTGTACACCATACTCACAAACTTTGCTCTGACTTCCTGTATGCCACACTCCCTCTTTTAGATGGCAAGGAACTTTATGATTCACCAAAATGTTTATGCAAATAGAAGCCTTTTCGGGGACAGATAAGGTTAGATTTTTTTTAGCAGAATGATGACATCAGTGCAGAACCCACAGAAGGTCAAATAAGTACAAATGATGAGATACAGAGTGATGTAATGGTCTCACACAAGACATATACATTTGACAGTCGATATAATTGTTTCTCATGCTTTCCTTTACCTTCAGTATGAGACAGCATCGAAAGTGCATTAGATAACAAAATTGTTTTAAGTATGGGTTCTTTCTCTGTTGTGTTGTCTCCATTAACAGTTAGAAGAAAATAAAAAAATAAGTAAAAAACAATGAAATATGAATTAACTTTTTGTTTATTTAATGTAATACAATTCTTGACTTCTTTCGATAAAATTATCATATGAGAATAGTTTATTGTATTTAAAAAGAGAAAGTATTTCAATTCAATTAGTTTGTACATTCACAATTATTTTTTATTATTTAATGTGATACAATTCTTGTCTTCCTTTGATAAAATTATCGTATGAATATAGTTTATTGTATTTAAAAAGAGAATCTTTCATTTCAGTTTGTTTGTTCATTCATAATTAGCCTATTTTTGTACATTTATATTCATTTATTTCATGTGATATAATTCTTGTCTTTTCAATAAAATCATCATATATGAAAATAGTTTATTTTATTTAAAAAGAGAAAGTCTTTCATTTTAATTTGTTTGTTTATACATAATTTTTTTTTACATTTATTTTTTTATATATTTAATGCTACAATTCTTGTCCTCGCTTGATAAAATTATCATATGATAATACTTGATTGTATTTAAAAAGAGAATGTCTTTCATTTCAATTAGTTTGTTTATTCATAATTATTTTTATACATTTATTTTTTATATATTTAATGTTACAATTCTTGTCTTCGTTCAATAAAATGATCATATGATAATAGTTTAGTTTATTGTATTTAAAAAGAGAATGTCTTTCATATCAGTTAGTTTGTTTATTCATAATTATTTTTGTACATTTATTCTTTTATTTAATATGATAGAGTTCTTGTCCTCTTTCGATAAAATTATCATACGAAAATAGTTTATTGTATTTAAAAAGACTGTTAGTTTGGTTATTCATAATTATTTTTGTACATTTATTTCTTTTATTTAATATGATACAATTCTTGTCTTCTTTCGATAAATTATCCCATGAAAATAGTTTACTGTATTTAAAAAGAGAATGTCTGAGTTTGTTTCTTCATCTAAATAAATAAATAAATATAAAAGCAAAATAAATACTCATCGACCTCCAGATGTAATAAATGAGAAAAACAGAGATGGAATTCTTTTTAGAATAGCAATATTTTGCTAAAACTCTGCGGCTCTTTTGTTGATAACTCTTGCAAGAGGTATCTCAGCATGGCCCCCGGGTCCATTCATCTTTAGAAGTTTGCAAGAGTCCCTGTCCAAGGTATTGCCTGTGAACAGAGATGCTTATTGAAAGTGCTGGAACCAAAGGGACTGTCCCTTGTAAGGTGACTAACACACACACAATTCCCAGCCAGGTGAAGGGAGAGACCCAGGGGAAATTTATAGAGGGCAAATAAACTCTGGCCACCCGCACACCCAACACGCTCTCACAAGACCTACAGAGAAGCACAAAGCTCTGCCATGTGCAGACTCAACACGCTGCGAAGCTCTTCTGCAACCAAGGAAGTCGCTTTTTCCGTATTCTTAGAATTCGGAGTAGACTACTGCAGAGGAAGGATGTGGAGCAATAGACAGTTTGCGTGAGACGTCAAGTGAGGAGTTCAGTGGAAATCGGTACGCTTGTAAAAAAAAAAAAAGGTAGGTTTCTGAGCCAACAAATGTCTTTGTTAGCGCTCGAACATATATACAGCAGTCAAGAGCTCAGAGATGTGCAGCGCTGCAGGAACAAGACGTCGGACGGCTCACTCAGATGAAGTAAGTCATTTCTAGATGGACTTCAAAGACTTGGTCTACTATCTCAAAAAGTTAAATACTAACTAAATACAATTTCAAATTAAAAATGTAGGGGCTAGTCATCAAATTGTTGTTTTTCCTTTTTGAAAGCTCTATTGGTTATAGCTGCACAAACTACCTGCAAATGTAACTCTAGCTTTGTTAACTTCCTACACAACCATTTCTGCAAACAGACACTGTTAGTTTATGAACAAAGAAAAGTCGTAAAAGCATCATATAAGCAATGTTTCCTCTGCATAAACTCTCCACGTCATTGTGACAGACCCATGAAGAATACATTTTAAGAATACAAGTGAGTGTGGATGCTTTTGGGAAATAACCTAATATGCATGCATAATAAGGACATGGTATTCCCCCTAACAGACACCATCAGTTTCACTTTTTCTGAACAGCTCTTTCAAAAAGAGAAAAGAAAAAAAACAGAGAACAGCCACAGAAGAATATGTCAGACTTCAATAGCTGTCGAGGTGGATTATTATTATTATTATTATTAGCGGATCTGTTAATTACTTCAAAATACATGCGTTGCAGGATTATAGGAGGTTTTGTGGACTACACTGATACTGTTGTCCAACATGTGCTGGATATGATCAAGGACTGCACTGATGTCATTTGCTTACTCAGTACTCAGTGTAGAGTCTGTCTGATATCGAAATGCAGCTACATCTGATTACTGGGTCAGTAAAGATTTCACACGCTTCCATCAAAAGCTCTTCAAGAAAAATCGAAATGATATTTTGTATCTGTGAATTTCTGTTTCTTTCTTTTTTATTTTGAACATATTTCATATGGAGCATGAATGCGGTGACCAGGCCCATGATTATGCTTTATAATCCATGGTGGAGTACACAGTTCATCTAACAAAATAAAATTTGGTCAAAAACGAGTCTTACACAGTTATTTCTGTAGACACAGATGTTGATTTTAAATGTCACAATCACAAATGTTCACGGAACCCTTTTCATGGTTTTAGACGTATATTCATTTCTCTTTTGTAAGCTACGTTTAATAACACATATTCAGTTTCTGAAAGAAAAACGGAAACGAGTTAAATCAAACATGCAAATGAAGAAATTATTACACTGAGAATTCATGAAATTTGTTCTAAACTGTTTTGTTAAAGTAACAGTTGATAAAAAAAGATGATCATATGACAGTTCTAGACTGCTTTGTTAACTGCAGTTCGAAAAAACCCCAATAATATTAATAACAGCAAGTTTCATTCCCTCATTGTGTGAGTGATATTAAAGCATCTCTGAAAGCGGAAAAACTAATCATGATAGGTCAAAGATGAGACGGCCCATTTTTTATATGCATAGAAAGCACGTTAAATGCAAGTACTTTAATGTTTCAAGTAACTCTGGGGAAAATAAAATGTCAAAATATGGGTGAAATAGCTAATGTTCCATCGTCATTCGGTGTAACTGATATATTTGTGTAAAAATGAAACAACTACTCATTCTGATCAGTACTTATTAAAATATATAAAAGAAAAAGTGATCATAGTAAATTTGATTGTATTTTAAAGATTAAAAACCACTTTCTGACGGGTACAACCAAGTGATTTAAAGGATAGTGGTAAATAATGTCTTCTAATGATTTTGGTTCAAATATGCCTGAGTTTTTGCTATAGTCTGTGTCTTCTGCAAATCATGTTAAAAATGTGTGATAGTCATTATTTTTGCACAGGAAAAATCAAATTAAAGTGGACACATTCTAATTTATGGGGGAATTTTTTTTTAAAGCTTTTATTGCTCTGATGCTTGAAAACCCCTTTTGGTGTTTGGCCTTGTGATTAAATCTTTGAACCCAAACAATATGGTTATATTATTATACACACCGTAAATGTACATTCTGTAAACCAATCATGACAGCATCATGATGTAAAATTAGGGAAATTGACATGAATGTAGAACAGGGAATTCCCACAAACCCAACAGTTTCATAATAGAACTGCAAGGGGTTTGAGAGATTGTGACAAATATGTCAATAAAAAATAAACAAATAAGTAGATAAATAAATAACGTGTACAATCAAAACCAAATCTACCTCTTAAATAATATTGCTCTTAAATCTTAAATGCAAAGCTATTGCATATACTTTTTTTAATATTTAATAGGATGAATTCATGTAGTGGCCCGTTTAAACTTGATTGTACTGTGCTCAGTGGGTTTACACTTTCAGAGCATAACAATAACGACTTTAATTAAACGGATACTATTTCTTTAAATGATAAACTAATTTTGGCTGAAGCAATATCACCCTGGTGACTGTGGCTACACCTCAAAGAAGGACTCCCTCATCATGAAAGGAAGTAAGCCCTTTGATGTTCATATTTTCATTTATAAGGCTGCTCACTAAATGTAAAGCAATATTACTGTGACCTTGAACCTTCACTAATTCTACTCACATTCATTCAATAAACATTCAGTGATTCTTTTAGAACTGACATTTTAGAATTTATAAATAACTTTTTACATAACAGAAATGAGTGTGCAATCAGGAATATCAGATATGGAGGAAAAGAATGAGAAAGCGGAAAGGAAGGCAAGACATGAAGTTGAAGGGGTAGACTCATTTAAAGTAATGTAAATACTGGTTTTAGCCAGGTTTCTGTCAGACATAGAACATCTAGGTTATGCTCTCTGATCATATCATTTAGAGTGATCTAATATTCATTAAGCCAAGATTTATCATTTGTTTACCTGTATCATATCTGTTTTTTTCTTCTTTTTATTTGTTGAACATCAATTAAATTGTTACACTTAAATTGGTTTGGATGTTTTTTTTTGTTTGTATTTGCTTATTTGGGGAACAGACACAGTCTCTGTAGTATGATAGCTAGAGGCAGAATGAATGAATGAATGAGTGTATCTAAATTTGGGTATCTAAAATACAAAAATCTAAATTATAAGTTTAACCAAATGTGGCCCACTTTACCTAAATTCATATAGTTTATGGTTAGAGAATTGCTTTAGGGAGTACTTTTCATCTTCATCATCTTCTGGCTATGGAAATAAATAATCCCCATGAGAAAATTTAGTTTGGCAAATATAATAAAGTGAATGCTCAACATATTAGATTTAATAAGTTTGGCCTAAACTAAATCCTGTTGACCCAATTAAAGAGATTTATTTTGAATGAACTAAATTAAACTGTGTGTAAAAACATTCTTCAATTAAATTAAGGGTAATGAATTCATTTTTTTTTTTTTTTTTCAGTGTTGTAACATTGCTAGTCACTCTTTCAAAACACTTTCTTTACAGTTATATAGCCTATATTTTCAGTCCACATAATTAAAGCACAAGATCTTTGTCATATGTAATGAGTACATTTGGTTCAATCACCAAAACACAACAGTATGATCTTCTTTCAGTTAATGTTAATTCAACAGCAACCAATGCAAGATGCATATTTCAAATCAGCCGTGTTGCAAACCATGCAGTTCTGCATGATGTATAGAAATGTATAGCTTTACCAAACAATTGATTAAACTTTAAAATCATTTCGATTAAAATACAAACATTAAATTGAATAAGAGAGCTAAATGAAGTCTGATAGTAATAGCATTTACATTTACGACGGCAGTTACTGTGAATGAAATGTTTGCATAGATGAAACTCTTATTTTGAGTTGCAAAAAGGAAACTTGAGATTAGTAAGAGTTTTGAAAACTGACAACTTGTCTGTGAAAACTGCACAAACAAATAAATAAATACTGTAACAGAAACAAAACACTTGATCATATTACTGCAAAGTGCCTAGTGGATCCTTATATTTTTGCAACAATTTGCCAACATGACATTAAGAAAGGACATTTAGTTTGGATGGTTTAAAAATGACTTTTTGCAACATTTGTGCAGTTGGACTTTGACTCAAAATCTTAGAATGCCACAATTCCAATTACATAAAATAAATAAATTAATCGGTGAAATAATATATAACTTTCTGAGTTTCAAGACAGTCAAATACTATTTGTGGATACCATAGAAATGAGTGAAGTAGTGCCCTAAACTGAATAGGCTATTATCTGTTGCAAAACTGTTTAATATATAGTTCACTACAAACAGGGCCGTACGCAGGTTTTTATAAATACCGAGGTCCAAAAATGGAGATTGGTAGGGGGGTTCGGGGGCATGCTCCCCCGAGAAAATGTTGATTTTCCTGACCTACAGGTGTGCATTTTAAGATGTTTTACGGCTCATAAATTGGATAATAATATAGGTTTAAAACCAAGTCAGTGGGCAGTAGTAGCATAAATTATTTTTCAAGATAACAGATTCTTAAACATGAGAATCAGATTAAATGTTGCAATGAATGATCCATGCTATACAAACTGGAAACAGAGAAGATATAGTTTATGTTTATGAATTTAATAAACTGTTGTAATTATCCTGGTAGCCTTCAGTAAAATCATGTGTCTAAAACGATTAAACATATTATTTATTTATTTATTTATTTATTTCAGTAAAGTGATTTTTACATTTTATGGACATTTTTACCTTTAGTGAATTAGAATAAGACATTTGGGCTTTTACCAAGCAAATGAAATCAACACATGTGTGCATCTGAAGTGGGATTTAAATGTATTTACAAATGTTTAATGCAAGACATGAATGCATTCAACCTGCAATTACAAATGCATAAATAATGTTTTGATATATTAAACATAAAACGTTGAATACCACTTTGAAGTGGTTTAAAACATGAAAAAATCGAAAAAATAGTCGAAATGTGAAATTAAAACCACCAATAGGTGGCAGCAAATCATAATATTAATAAGTGAGTTAATAAGTGAGTCATTACGATTGAACCGAATCATTTAAACAGTTGATTCATTCAGGAATGAAACGCCATCATGTTGCTCAGAGACGCAAAACTGTGCTGTGGCTGTGTTTGGAATGATTTTTGTTGTCGAAATAGAGCAAAAACAGGCAATATGGTGTCTAAAACGTTAGTCTCTTAATGAACTTGTTTATTGAGCTGTTGTAAAAAAAAATCAATATAACATTCGTAATCATGGTAATTTTCGGAGAAAAACGGTACTCTTCGTGTGAGATTGATTAACTATATGAAGTGGTATAAATATATACATTTTCTGCCCCCATGTCTTGAATTTGTGATCATTCTAAATGCAGTGAAAGAACTCACTCTAAATGCGCACGCGCACTAGTCTAGACTTAACGCGTGCACTCTCTACTGGTGTCAAATCGCACATCGTTAAAACAGCAATTACTATATTATAGCAGACAGTGTCAACGCACAACCCTGCTGAGGCATCTCAGATGAGAAGATCTGTTATCTTGGCTTTTTATCCTTGCAGCACCAAAGCAGAATTAATATGAGGTAATTATTTTACATCATCTCCGGACCTCGGGGACCTCAATGGTGGGTACGGCCCTGACTACAAAATAATCACTTAATGGCGCAGACTGATCGGTGTATGTATGACATCAAAGTACCGCGAGAGCAGGCGGCTCCTTATGCTTTCGAATCGCTCTCGCGGTACTTTGATGTCTTTACACCGATTACACCGATCGGTCTGCGCAGCGCCACTTCAAGCCGAACACGCCTACTGTAAAGGTCACGTGACGCAGAGGATGCGCACGAAAATTATCGTCCGGATAGAAAACACGAAGGAAAATGTCTGAGAAGGGTAAGCAGCATGCTTTTCTTGTTTTCTATCACTTAATACGCAATTTAATAAGACTGCATATTACCAAATTTCTCTGTTTGACGTTATAATAAACCTTCTCGTCACGAAAGGACATTCAGAGTTGCTGAATTACGATTACACGCGTGTAAACACACGTCCTTCAGTAGGCTATGTAGTACAATTTACATTAAAATACATCATATTTAAACCGCGTATAGAAACGGTTTAAACGACGAAGAGAGGTTCTCTCAGTTATATAACATTTAAAACGTTGTAACATGCTGTTCACACACTAGCAAACCACAGAAAGTCACATGCAAAACCAATTAATGTTTGTGGCATGAGTCATGTTACTCACACACCCCTCGTCCTTCATACGTGATTATTATATAAGAGAAACCTTGTATGTGTCTACTAAATCAGCAAAATAATGACCTCCTAAAAGCCCGCTGGAATTATCCAGTCAAGGACAGAGAAACATTTGCTTGACGCCCAAAAATATAAACAGAAACCATTTCTGAAGATCCACCCTAAGATGATGAGTTCAGGCTTTGTATTAATATATAGATATAGACACCATGTGAGTGTGCCAAGTCATACCCATGACATGTCAAACTTGTTTTGTCATGACATGTCAAACTCATCTCTCTTTACTTCAGATGTGTCTGAAAGCGATACTGTGGTGTGTCTGTTAGCTGCAGTAGGGTGCTATTTCTGTGTCTGGCTTATGTCTGGAATCCAGCAAGGTTACATCATTAGCCAGGGTTGTCACGTAAAGATGCGGACTGCTCACAGTGATAGTTTCTCTGGGAGCTCCTGTATTCAAAGTCCATTATCCCACCTGGATGGAGAACAGTGGGATTGCATTTAATCTGCTTGTTTTTCAAATTGCTTTTCTCCTTGACCTTGTGTTGTATCAGCCAGTGTTTCTACTCACAACAGTAAATTAAAATAGACCTTTGCTTATTTTAAAATTGCTTCTACACCTTCTGGTACATCCAATGACATGAATGTGTTTTTAATTTCTGTTATAAAATAAATTGATATGTTTTTATTGGGGCATAAAGTAATATATATATAAAAAAAAAAGTGCTAAAACTTTCCTGATATCATAATGAAGAAAAAGAAAGTCTAATTAAAGCCAACTAACAAATTCAGTTCTTCAAAATAAAACCTTACTAAGTAGTTTGGTATAGTCTTTTGCAAAAAACAAAACAAAAAAAAACTAAATTACAAAAGGTAAAAATTACAAATAATAAAATAAATAATATTTAAAGAACGTTTGTGCTCAAAATCAAAGAGCCAAGAAGAAAGTTTGCTTTTCTTTATTGTGGTCTCATTTGCCTCCTTTTTGTAGTATGAAACAGCCATATCTGGAAAATGTGTGGTTTGTAAGTAAATCGGGATTAATTTGCATATGTTATATAAAATGAATATTACTGTATTCTGACAGACACAGAAACCTTTGATGTGATGGAACTGGCAGAGCATGTTAAGAAACAAAGGTGGTGGAACAAAATGTTTGGCAAAAATAACTCTGGACCTGCTGCTGAGAAGTACTCTGTTGCAAAACAGCTGGCCATTGGAGGAGTGAGCGGCTGGTAAGTTTTTATGTGAACACTGATGCATATCAAAACACTTGAGTAGAGTATAAGCAAACAGTTGGCTCTTGTGTTTCTATTAGGTGTGCAGGGTACTTGTTTCAGAAAGTTGGGAAGCTGGCAGCATCAGCTGTAGGTGGTGGCTTCTTTTTGCTCCAGGTAAATTGTAAAACCTGTAAAAACCAAGAATTGTTCTATTGAGAGTGTGTATTATTTATGATGTAAGCAATCTCCAATACACTTTCAGATTGCTCATCACACAGGCTACATTAAAGTAGACTGGAAAAGAGTTGAGCAAGATGTGAACAAGGCAAAGCAGCAGCTGAAGCTGAATTCAGACAAGCCTCCTAAAGAAGTGAGAACAAAATTTAATGAGGTAAGAAAATACTGTTCGAATTTGCATTTATATAATTGTAATATTCTGTTTCCTCATGTGCTCGAAACACACACTCATTGTATCTCAGTTAGGGTATACCACTGTTCCATATATACACTGCTCAAAAAAATTAAAGGAACACTTTTTAATCAGAGTATAGCATCAAGTCAATTAAAATTCTGGGATATTGATCTGGTCAGTT
>JAFVLL020000846.1:14770-102496 GCA_021397915.2 Tor tambroides
ACGCCCCCCCCCCCAATCACACACACACACACACACACACACAATTGTCACAAGTGAAGCAAGGGAAATTGGGGGAAATGTGGTTAATTGGCATGGCAGCAATATCAAAATGGTCCACAAATTAGTCCTCTTTTTCTTTAAGCAAAATACAATTTCTTTCTTTCTTTGTTCTCTTGATTTTTTTGGGGGATAAATGAGGTTCGCCAGATTCACCCAGACATTATTTGGCCAACATTTCAGCTAATATTATAATGCTGCAGTCAAACTAGACGTTGTGCACATGAAAAGTCACACTTTTAAAAATATAACTGAACATATAATGCATCCATCCATCCATAAAAATATGCAATATATTCCACTCGATAGCACTACTCTTTACGTGATATGAATTTGCAGGTCAAGAGTTCACCAAAAATACATTTTGGAGCACAGCATTCACATGAATGGAAGTCGCTGGAATGAAGAGTGTGCTGATGCCTATTATCATTGATTTTAAGCAGTTTCGTTTTAATTGAGTGCCCTTGTGTTGAATTCATTTCAATTTTCTCTTTCCGTGTAGGTGCAAGTATTTGTCAAGAACAACGTTGTTCTCACAGGAGGTTTCGCTGGTGGATTTCTGCTTGGTCTGGCTTCATAGGATCTCTCACTGTTACGTCTTATACTCTGAGGATGTCATCAAACATCAGATTACAGCTTTTGTGTGATATTGCAGCTTGTATTTAACTCAGCACTACTTTAATAGATCAGCGTTAGATTGTTAGGAGGAAACATTTAAGAATGTATGCTTTCAGTTATTTTTTTTTTTGGATTGTGCATTGTTTGTTTGTACTTAAAGGCCCTGTTACGTTATTGTTTATTTGAACATTTTGCTATATTATTTTGGTACAAACAGTTTTTGACACAAGACTTGAAAAGTCAGCATGTAAATAGTTGAAACTGGCCCTTTAAAAACCCATATCTAAACCTGCAGTTTTATGTCATGGTGATTAAGTGCATTTAATTGTTCAAACTTAAGCTATTTTTTTTGTAATAAATCTGGACGTTACTTCAAAGACCAAGGGGTCAATAAAAGTTGTAATTTTAATTGATAATGACAGAAATGTTTAAAGTAAATAGACAATCAGGTTGTAAACAATACTGGTTTGTGTTTTTGTCTCTTTTTTTGTTTTGATTGTTGTATTGATATTTATGAAGTACATCTCATCTATTTTCCTAAATTACAGCGAATGCTCAGCACATCATGATATAATATTCCAGTCCAGTTACTATTCGTGATGTTGAATTCATAACAATATTCTCACTAAACTCTATTGCTAGGTTGAATAAATAGTGAGAGCCAGAGACAGCTTGATGATTTAATGAAAGTTTGATTGCAAGAATGAAGAGACAAGTGGTGGATGACTGTGATAAATCCACACAATTATATAGTCTCTGTCGAATATGTATTCCACATGTCCTTGAAAGTCTCCTCTGATCTCTTGCAGCAAATATACATGCATGCCATACAGCTTTCCATTAAATGATTGTCTTTGTGTCTGTAGCTTTGTGTTCCTTGGTAAATCCAGAGCAGCAGACAGAGTTTTCTCCTGCATGGACTTCACAACACTTCCTCATGGCTTGAATCACATCCTCACAAAGACTTTCAATGTATTTGTTGGCTGTTAAAAATACAAAAGTCACAAAATGGTTAAACCGCTTCAAATAAACAGCTTGTAGTCTTCATGTAAAGCAAGGTTAACCTAACATTGAAACCATAAAGCTACCTTGTAAACATTTCTGAATGGCACAAGCCTGTTTTTGACAAGGATCTTTCGGTGGCATCTTATTTTAAGAAACGTATAGCCAAGCCGCAGTCTGGAGGTATAATTCCAGTTAAATCCGTCACTTTTTGTAAACACATGAACAGCGACGTCACCGGCGTGCGTGCAGCTGACTGTGCAACTCTAAATTTCTTCCGGTTAGAAAACACCCTAGTTTTTAATCTTAAACATGTTAGGATTCAATAGAATAAGACCATCTCCGCTACTGCATCGTGAACCATGAACAGCCAACACATTTTAACCTCGCATAGCAGGTATAATGAACATAAAAGCTATCATAAAGAAAGTAAATGAGGGTACACATGTATACTGGATGATACTGAGGGGGGAAAAAAACACCGTCTGTACCAAAGTTACATTCCTACACAAGATTCAGGAAGATGAGTTGTATTTATTTTTAATTTTTTTTTTTAAGAACTGGTGTGTTGGATACATTGTGTATAATTTTAAAGTATTTCCCTATCTGAATTTGTTGTTATAAATCCATATAAATTCCTAATTTAAATCCTCAGAATGGTTATTCCATTAATGTTTACTAGTGATTATTTAAAATTGAGGACAATGAGTCAGAAGTGATCCAGTGACCTGTTGATTTTGGAAGTCTGGACAAAAAAATGTTTTAAACCTGGAAGACTTTGGGTGCGTAATGTCATGCTGTTTTCATGTTTATTAATATTTGTTCATATAATGCAGGGGTTCCCAAACAGCCAAACCCCTTTGACATATTAAACTGTTTAATAATTTAACTTCACATTCACATGTTTACAGTTCGATGTCACTTTGGTCACATTTACATGCAGGTAAACAAATTGAACATTTCTATTTTTAGTGTTTAAATTTATTTTATATTTTTATAGTATAATTAATTAGCCTATTAGTTTTTTTTTTAATCAACTCACAAACCCACTGCAGTTCCAAATGGAATATATTTTCTTTCTCTCTGCTTTTTATATCGATAGCCTATGGTAGCCTAGTAAGTTTAAAACTAGTCAGAATACATTACCTGAAATTAACCTAGGTTATATTACAATACAAACTAGGCTACAGTTTTCATCACGTAATCTGTAATCAGTAATGGGCAACAATTTGTAAGTAATCTAGCTCTGTCTATATTGTAAAAAGTGCTATACAAATAAGGTGACTTGACTTTCTTGGTATGTCAGAATGGAATTAAATAGTAATTAATTAATTATTTGTAAGACCTATCTGTAATTGCATTTGAATGGCAGATTATTGTGAAATTTCATTAGTGAATCAAGAATTACCTTATAAAGGTCATATTTACCTTATATAACCGAAATTAAATTTTTGACATCAAGAATTTGATTTCTGTGAGTGATGATGTCATTTTTGATATGGTGTTTTTACTGGTGAAAATTCCTGATATCAAGAATTACCATTGTTACTAATAAAGATTCCATTCCTGAAATCAGGACTATCGTTTTAACTGGTCAAGTCGGCTTGCCATACACAGCAAAACTAAATGAACCGAACATGTCCCTTCCCGGTCGCCGTAAATAAACTGATTGCCGTGTGATTTTTAATTCTCCTGTTTCCTGTCGGAAGGAATTGAATGCAGCGCATGCGCTTTGCTGATGAGGAAGTGCTGTACAGTGATAGACAAGCAAACAAATCAGGAAAAATAAACTGCTAATAAACTGCTTCTTATCATGGCAGTGAGTGCTGTACATTTAGAGTCGGACGCTTTTCTAGTCTGTATGAATCATGCTCTGAGCACGGAGAAAGAGGAAGTAATGGGGCTCTGCATCGGCGAGGTTTGAATTTCTTGTGTTTATGATGTGTTGTTTTGTATGAATGTGCGTGGACGGTGACAGGCTCTGTAAACGACCTATCTCCAACAGGTGGACACAAACCGCATTGTGCACGTTCATTCTGTCATAATTCTGCGTCGATCAGACAAGAGGAAAGACAGAGTGGAGATTTCACCAGAGCAGCTGTCAGCAGCGTCCACCGAAGCGGAGATATCCTTCTCACACTCTCTCTTACTGAATGACCATGTAACTACTGTACTTAAATGTGGTAATCATTCAGTACCATGGCATGCATCACACACTGCCACTGATGTGTGTTGAAATGCATACTTAGTTTACTGTACTGCGTAACAGTTTCAATATTAGATTAAATATTATGCCATGAAACTTTGACACGTTTTCATACAACCCCATAATTTCCAAAAAAAAAAAAAAAAAGTTGGGACATTTTGTAAAATGCAATTAAAACAAGAATCTGTGATTAGTTAATTCTCTATAACCTTTGGTTGACTGACAAAACCACAGAGAAAAAGTTTTCCAATGTTTTCGCTCACCAACTTAATTGTGTTTTGTAAATATAAACCAATTTGATGGGGTTGTAGAGTATGCATAAAAATCGAATCGAATCGAATCGACTTTATGCTTGCAAATGAGGAAAGTTTTAATAAGAACGGCAAGAAAAAAACAAACAAATTGCTAGTGTTCTGCACTATTTCTTGTTCACCAGTCAAGAAGATTTGATACATTAGGAAATTGTTCAGTAAAATCACAATATATTCTTTGGAACGTTCTCAGATCATACTGAATAATACAGACCATGAGGTTTTCCATAAACTTGATTGGTGCTGTTATTAAAGCAAAAGGAGGACATACCAAATACATTCCAAGACTCTCTGAAATACATGTTTCAATTAAACTTTTCTCTCAAAACGATATGCTCATGATATAATAATGGTGTAACAGGGAAAAGTTTTAAATGAGAAAAATGTACTAGTTGACTAGTGGTTTCAGACTTTTGGACCCCATTATTTTCATATAGCAATACAAAGTGTAATCCTGATGTTATTTTAGCACTTTTTCTTAATATGAGGCACAGGTTGGCTGAGATGACAGGACGTCCCATGAGGGTTGTGGGCTGGTACCACTCTCATCCACACATCACTGTGTGGCCATCACATGTTGGTTAGTTGTTGTTTTTTTAAATTAATGCATGGAATTATGCATTATGATCTTCCCTGTATTTGAATAAAATGCAATTATTCTTGCATTATACAGATGTTAGGACTCAAGCAATGTATCAGATGATGGATCAGGGTTTTGTTGGACTCATTTTCTCATGCTTTATAGAAGATAAAAACACAAAGGTATGTTAAGCTCACCATCTTAAAATGAGAACAAGAAAGTCATTATTTTCTTGTCATGTTTTTACCGTGACTTTTCTTTCTGTTTCTCTTGTAGACTGGTAGAGTCCTGTACACCTGTTTCCAGTCGGTACAAGCCCAGAAAGGCTCAGAGTAAATAATCTGCTTTTTATTTGAGTAAAATAAATGAAAGTTTTACATTTTTAGCTTTGCAGCTCAGATCCATAGATCATACATAGACGTAACTTATATTTGTCTACAAAAATAATTTCAAGCATTTAAGCACAAGTCTAAACAAAAATGTAAATGAATGCGTGTCCACACCTGACTGGTAGTGTGTGTTTTGTTTATCCGATCTCTCAGTATTTGATGAGAAATTGTCTTTTGAGCAGTGTTTTGCTCATAAATATGGAAATTGCATTCCTCTCTTATGACAAGGTATGAGCGGATTGAGATCCCCATCCATGTAGTCCCACATGAAGCCATTGGGAAAGTATGTCTGGAGTCTGCCGTGGAACTGCCCAGAATCCTCTGTCAAGAAGAACAGGATACATACAGAAGGATTCACAGGTATTCCTTATTTCAGATTATCTGAATTTATTCATAATCCACGGCTACTTTTCCTTGTAGAAATGTTTCCGATTATTTAACTTAGTAAATGGTTACTCGGGACCTCATGCAAATGTTTTTGCACCAATATTTCAGTTTAACTCATCTGGATCCAATCACAAAGATACACAATGGATCAGGTAATTATAAAATCTACTTTGTATAACCTGAAGGAAATAGTAGTGCTTGCATGGCCACAATTTAGAAGTGTTAACATTTTAGGTGATTTTAGGTTTTGGGTAAATAAAATCAGAGCCGTTTTCTCATTTGCACACTCATGAACGTGTTACAGCATCTTATTGTTATCAGATTGTTAAATAAGATCAATCAAACACATTCCATATGCAAATTGCATAGAAGATCAATCAATCGATTAATTATGCAAAAAGATTAGTTTTAAAATAAAAGATCATTTATACATTTTTTTTTTTTTATTACTTATAATTGTTTTGTGTATAGTGTGGGACTAACCTTTATTTCACAAATGTGATGTTGGTCAAATTTAGAACCATTTACTGTTGTACTTTTCTAATTTGCATGTATGTGTGCTTCTCAGTGTTCACTAAAAACCTGTGCAGTCAGATGTCAGCCATTAGCGGCCCGCTGCTGCAGTGGCTGGAAGATCGACTGGAACAGAATAAACAAAGTATCATCAAACTCCAGAAAGAGAAAGAGCAACTGACACAAGAACTGGCTTCATTATAAGGAGAATAGAAGCAATAAGAATTTTAATAAAACCCTTAACCTTAACCTTTTTCTCTTTCCTACTGCCAGATTTTGATCAAGCATCACTGGGAGGGCAAAGACAGGATGTCTGTAATTGTACATTTTGTCACCTCAGCCCATTTGTAATGCTGTGTCTCAGTGCTTCCAGCCAGATATTTGAATTATGAACACACACACACACACTTACACTTATGTATAACTATATATATATATGTATGTATGTGTATTACATGCTGGTATCTTTGTAGTAGTATATATACTCACTGAATATTCTTAAAAAGGTGGTTGTTGTTGTTTTTTCCCTTTATTACTGATTTGATTTTGATGGTTCTGTAAATGTGACGATTTTTTTAATAAGCTGTAAATCTCTGAATGTACATACACACCAATTTAAAATGACAGTGTAAAATAAAAAAGTGAATCTCAAATGATTCTTTAAACAGCACGATCATTATGTTATAGGTATTTTTCTTTCTTTTGAACTAAATTCAGTTTGGAATCTGTGTTTAGAAATCAAACCTCTAAAATCTTAAACTCTGTAACAATTTGCGTTGGCCACACTTGCAAACAGCTATATTCCTTTTTGTCATTTACATGCAGATTTTCAGTCTAGACTTGTTGCTGAATGTTTCTGTGAATGTCAAGTAGCTCCCTGGTTGAACAGTGTGGCACTTACACTAAAAATAAGTCATAAAGATGAGCTTTTTCAGATGAAATACAAATATGAATATTTTAGCTGGTATTGGGAAGAACTGAAACTGGTTGAGGGTTGTAGTCCTGTCCAGAACTCTATCTGTTGTGTTTAGAAGCTTTTTTACAAGGTAAGCCACATGGTGCTGACTAATCTCTCCTTAATGTATTAATGTAAAACTAATTGCGTAGTATCACTATGCGTGGCAATAAAACATTAATCCAACTGAAAACCCAACAGAATCACATGTTGTTTCATTTGTTGTCACTAGGTGGCACAGGTGCCACTGCAGACAGGTTTTTGAACCGACAGTCTTCAATCTCTTTAGATGAGAAACTGGTCAAGCAGAGCCGACTGAATACGCTTAGAGGTGTATAAAAATATAATTACACATGATGAATAATGATAGCATTTTGTGTCTTTAATCTTTGTTGTGTTTACTGTTGTATAAAAGCAGTAAGTCACTCAAGGCAGGGCTACATCATTTACCAAACAGATATGAGTGCAGTTGACTTTCATTATGATATTTATTGTTGAAAAGTGAGCTGTGTTTTGATGCCAGTCTGAAGCGATCTCACATTGCTCTTGCACAGACAGTGGTTTATGGAAATGGCCCAGTACAGTGCCTTCCTCACATACTCTGACAATATTTTTACAGCACTTCCATCCTCGAGAAATGAAATCTCAGGCATTGAACCAGGTCTCTAGATATTGTCCAACATATGGAAGTGCAAATGCTCTTATAGAGCAAATATCCTTTATTTTATCCGATATTGCTATGTACAGTGGACCGTAAAGTTAAACCATTTTGTATCAAGGCGAGGTCTAACACTCCACTAAAACAGAATGGCTTGGGTGTGTGTGTGTGTGTGTAAAAGCACTTATCCTGGAACTGGAAGCAAGCAGATAATATTAAAGATGTGCTCTGAGACTGATGGAGCGAGCAAAGACGTCTCTCCCTCCTTGCGCATCAACATACTGGTTATTACTCCTGGCAGAACACTGTCATTTATTTAGTACGAAGGCAAGTTGACTGTAAACCTGAAGCCTCTATAAATCTGAAATGGTGGCTAGGGGAAGGAGTTCTGTCTGCCCGTGTGTAGGAAGTCAGTTTATGAGTGTGTGTTTGGAGGGCATTGTGTTTGATGAGATGCCTAAGGGACCTTGGGCTCCTGGATATATTTATGGTGGAGGGGCCAATGAGGTAGTGGACAATGACGTCCCAGAGGCTGACAGTGTTTAATTAACACCTCCAAAATAGGCAGGACAGAGCTCAAACTGTTTCACCAGCCCACCAAATTAGCTGGTGGTTTGGCTCTTGTGGTCTAGACTTATGAAATCTGTCTCGCTCCTTTTTAAAGCTGCTGTGCGTAATGTACGTTAAAACACATTTTCATATTCTAGTTCAATATGCAGAGACAACTGTAAGTAGGCTGACTTTCTGAAAATTGCAAACTCTGTGACTGAGTGGTGCTATCAAACACTGGTGTGAAATGAGGATATTTAAGTGGCTATTTTGGGAATCTGCCATTTTGTAGTGGTGTTCGAATTTTGAAGTAATTACCTACATCTGTTTACTTGTTTATACCCACATTGCACTCTGATTAGAGTACACTCGCAAAAGCACTATTTTTTCAAATCCAACATGGACAGGACTGATGAGCTGGAAGAGAGAGTGCAGGACAGAATGAGCGAGTTGGAAGGAGAGACGCGGTTTATAAATGTTTTTCAAATGTATTTCGAGCTGGCTCTAGTTTTTACCATTTGCATGACTCAATACTTGATTAAAAATATTTCAAATATAGATGAATTTTAAAATTAAGTGAAATTATATGGATAATAAATTGCATAATGTCACTTATTTTTCTTCAACTAATTCACTGAGGTTGCATTGTTAGTTCACAAGATTGTCAGGAATTGGTTATAATTTATAAGAAAAACTTCCAAGCACTGTATAGAGAATAGTGAACGAGTGAAGGATTTCAGACACAGCATTTTGGAGGGCTCTTTGGATGTTAGAACGTAAACCAGTGCTTCTCAAAATTGTCCTGGAGACCCCTTACCGCTGTATATTTTGGATGTCTCCCTCATTGTACGCACTTGATTCAACTTTGAGTGACACTCCAAAGGAAACCATACTAAAGCTAATCAATCAAAAAATTAAAATAAGTGAAAAATCATATAACTACCTAATATATTGTGCATTTGTTGAATCATCACCTCAGATTATGAATATAATGTAATATTACAATGTTAATCTTGTTGCTAATTCGATTGCTTTTTTACACAACTGTTTTAGGCAAGGCAAGGCAGGTTTATTAATATACCACATTTCACACACAGTGGTAAATCATAATGATAAAGAGAATTTTAAAAAAAAATCATAGTAAAATAAATAAATGAGCTAAAATGGAATAAAGATTGGACATAAAAAGAAGATTTAAAAATAACAGTACAGTGCAGTGCAATCGGTACAGCACACACACAGTGTTTAGTTTGGAAAAGCACAGTGACACAGATGTGTTTTCAAGCTGGACTTAAAGGTGGTGACTAACAGGACATCCTCTGGAAGCCATAGCTGCGGGCGGCATAATAGCTAAATGCCATCTCACCATGTTTTGAATGAAGCCTAGATGTTATTAACTGACTTGATCCTTGCGATCTGAGAGTTCTTTGGTTTATATCCGACCAACATTTCAGGCCATTATGGGATTTATATATAATTAAAAGTATTTTAAAATGGATTCTGATTAAAAAAAGGAAGCCAGTGTAATGACCTAAGAACTGATGTGATATGTTCAGTTTTCCTGGTTTCGTCTGAAGCCTGGCTGCAGTGTTTTGTTAGCTGTAATAGTCTAATAGTCTTTTTGGGAAAGCCAGTAAAAATGAATGCATTAATAGGCTGCTCTAGGTCTTGCTTTAACACAAAGAATCTGATTCATGCTATGTTTTTTTTTAAAGATGATAATAGGCTGATTTCAGGGCCGGAGTGGGACTCATTTTCAGGCCTGGAGTTTCGTGCCTTAGACCGGCCCACTTTGTTTTTTTTTTTGTTTGTTTTGTTTTGTGTTTTATATATATATATATATATATATATATATATACTGGCCTTTTCGGTGCAGCCTTTACACTTTCTATTATCCCTTTTTTTATCTATTAGCCTATTTTTTGCTTGCATATTTCCAACAACTGGGTTTTTTTATTTTTTTCCTTTTTTTTTTTAAGCAAGGCGCCACTGTCAAGGAAGTCAAAAAGATAATTCGTCAACATTGGGTTATCAATTAACTTCAGAAATGGAAAATAAGGGACAAATGTAATTCTTTATCTTTTATTCTTTAAGAAAATAGTTTTTATTGGTGTATTCTTGTAGAAAATAAGTGTTTATTCTTTAAGAAAATAAGGGACAGAATAAGGGATGCTCCAAATATTTGTACTGTACCATAATGTAGGCCATGTCTGCCTGCAGTTAAAAGTTCTCAAATAGCAATTGTTTTGCCTTTAACCCTGATATGTACAATTATTCTAAAAAAATGTAATGTCATACAAATATAAAGTGTATCAATATAAATTGTGACGTCACAAGTGTAGTAATTTAGAGAAGAAAATACTGTTAAATTACAAATGGCATGAAATTTAAACATAACAACTGAAGGTCTGAAACATCAGCCAATAGAAGCATTTTAAACAATGGCACTTAAAGTTTTGAACTAAAATATTATTGCAACCATATAGCCTTTGAATGAATGAAAATGCATGTTTTGCATATTTATGCATACTATGCACATTTTTTTAAATTAAAAACTTGTGAGTGTGAGCTGCTTCTGGTGTTTTAATGAGGTCCATGTTTAAATGCTCTTTCACACCAAGCACGATAACAATAAAGATAACTACATAAAGATAACTATATTATTAGAGTCCACACCAGCGAGCGATATCGTCTGAAACATTTCTGTAAGCGCAGGTCGTCTGCAGCTTTAAATTCGGCTCTATTCTGTAAGGATGGATTCTGATTGGCTGTCAGTGTTTTTTTTGTCGTTCATCTGACTGGGAAAAAAATCGTTCTGGAACTGATTCCAACGATGTCGTTTCTCTGTCACCTTTATAGTTATAGTTGTGAATTATGGGCTGCTATTCTTTAATACGAAACGATTTTTTAGAACTAAATCTTTATCGTTGCACCGTGCTGTGTGAACAGGGCTTTAGAATAGGCTACGCGAGAAGTTTTTTTGTTTGTTTGTTTTTGTATTTCCCTCTATTTAACAGCATTAACTTACAATGAAGAGCGTCTTTCCTCAGGTGGATTGAATGTTTTTCTGCCTTGGATGTTGGGTTCATGATCAATAAAGTTGTTTGCATTTGCCCAAACTGATTTGGCAAAATCAAAGCAGCGGATGGTGAAAGGTTATTGCCGTTAGCGTGGTCCCGATCGCTGTGAGCGGAGCAGCAGAGAATTCCGCTTGGTCTTAAAGCATTCCTCAAACGGCTAAAAAAAAAAAAAAAAAAAAAAAAACGGCTACGCAAAAGGAATGATTAATTATCAACTGAGAATTTGTTATTGATATGGTCTAGTGAAAATGATAATAATGAGCTGTGAGAAAATAATACATAAAAAGAGTGGGGCTGCTGTGAGTGCAGGCAGTCTAAGGACAGCATCCATATTTCAACCCAGTGGCGACCGGCCCTAGCGGCGAAAAAACCAGACCGGCCCACCGGGAATCCTCCCGGTGCTCCCGATTAGCCAATCCGGGCCTGGCTGATTTAGTAATTACTTTGATGTGTCTTATGAAGTTAAGATCAGAATCCAGGATGACACCAAGATTTCTGATGTCATGTTTACTTTTTAGACACCTGGAGTCAGGGTATGCATTCACCTTTGGTATTTCATCTTTATTGCCAAATACAATGACCTCTGTTTTGTCTCGACTTAACTGAAGAAAGTTTTGGCACATTCAGCTGTTTATTTCATTTAGGCACTGGCACAGCCAGTCTATGGGACTGAATTCATTTGGTGATAGAGAAAGGTAGATTTTGGCGTCATCTGCATAGCTGTGATAAGCAATGTCGTTTTGAATTATGGAGCCTAGTGGGAGCATATACAAATTAAACAGTAGAGGCGCAAGGATTGAGCCTTGTGAAACTCCATGTGTCGTGGCAGTCCAGTTAGATTTATAATTCCTTATGCTCACAAAGTATAGCCTCTGCCTTCTAAATATGATCTGAACCATCTAAGCACTGTCTCAGACAGTCCTACCCACTTTTTCCAGCCTGCTGAGAAGTATGTTGTGGTCAGCATTATCTAATGCAGCACTAAGATCAAACAGGCATATCCCTCCACATGTCTTTCAAGAAATCCCGCAACATGTACAGGACCTTGTTTCCCAGAGCATCCTTAAGGAGTGTTGCGGGATTTCCCTGCGTTGATTGTTGTTGAGAAGGATTTTTCTGTGATTACAGGAGGCTGAATCAGGCAACATGTAAAGATACCCTCTCCCTTGAGGGGAGGAGTCATTTGATGCCCTAGGAAATGCCTGCATTTTCTCAGTGCTTCTTTTGACTTCTGGCTACTTCCAGGTTGCCATGTATAGTCAAGTAAAGACAGCAGTGACTACTCCATTCGCATTATTTGAGTGGACCAGCAGGCCATTTGGGTTATGCAATGCCCCAGCGACATTTCAATGCCTAATGGGGGTGGTCCTTGGACATCTGATGCTTGACACGTCCCCTCTTCAAGAAAAGAGTCAAGTTATGTCCAAATAGGGTATTCAAGTAGACCAGTAAAAAGTCGAGGTGTTGGAGACCTGGAGAACTCTAGCTGCTGCATTTTGGGCCAATTGGAGTTTGTTTATTAAGTGCACAGGGCAACCACCCAATAACCACTGGTGTCGCTGTTGGAAAGTGTTGGACAAATTTGTCATTTATACAGTTTTTAATGTTGTTTTTGCATATTTGCATAGTTCACGACCTCCATTGCCTTCTCTTTGCTACCCTTGGTATATACCAAAATTTATATAAATACGTTTATAATATAAGTGATTTGCAAATACTTTTACACTTACAAAGCTGTACATAAGCAAATACCTTTACATTTTAGAAGCTGTTGGTATGGCCATAATTGTACTGTATGTTTGAGAGTCTATCCAAAAATATGGAAATGTACAGAAACGGCAGGTATGAGTAGTTCACATATGAGAGGCTGGCCAGGTTTACATGGTAAGTTGACTTATCTTGGTGCTAAATGGTGTCGGCATCATGATAGGAAAGCTCATAATCAATCATGATGTGACAAACAAATGTATTGTCATGATTTTAAGAAGTGCTATAAAAATGGATTTTTATGTCAAAGAGAGTGGTATAGGGACAAGCTTTGAATGTTTCTTTCATCAAACAAGTACATCCAGAGTTCTGCATCATAAATCTGTTCTAAAGCTGTCAATCATTTCAGATATGTAATTCCCTGAGTGTTTCAATTAACATCACTATGCATCCTGCTCCTAACCCCCACACTTGGAGAGTATTTACGTCTTCCATTCCACTCCCAGATTTATTTGCCTAATACAAAGAGTTCTTATTTTGATGATCGTAACAGCCGACTCCCAGGAATCACAGAATACATCACCTCCCCTGTGCCCATCTGTGTAATAACCTTGCTGATTCAATAAATCATAATATGCATGGGTACAAAAAAGATGAATGTACCAGTTATAGGGAAGAGCTGTAGGGGAGGGTGGGTTTGGTAGTGAGTACTGAATCTTGACTGGCTAATTGTTGTTGGCTAGTGGCACCAGGGCAGCATTTATTTTGGGGTCATTTACCAGAGTTGTTGATTCTATATTTAATGCACCCTAATGCAGAATTTTGAACAAGTCAATGCACAAGCCAAATTTGTAGTCTTTAACTCAAACTCTCTAGTGTCACCAACTGCCTAAAATTGCTACTCATGTTTATGCAAATTATCTTTGAACCATAAGAGTTTCCTCTGATTGCCTCATGACAAGTCAACCCTATGACGTCATTTTCCATCAGAAAAATTTTCACGCCATTTAGAATCTTCAAAACTTGTCACTTTTCAAACGTGTCCTGGAAGGTTTGGCTGATTTTCACCAAAATTGGCTCAGAATATCTTCAACCTTTTTGGCAAAAAGTTATGAACAAATTTTCAATAGACCAAACCGTATAGCGCATCAACAAATGTGACAAAGAGCACACCAAAATGGACATGAGGCTGTATCTCTGCAATGCTTTAGCGTATTTAGACCAAACTTGGTACGCATTATAACAACCTTAATTCGAGGGTACGTGAGCAGTTTTTTTTTGGCATAGCACCACCTACTGGTCAAGATGTTAAAATTAACATGCTTACATGTTGCTGCAAGAGGTCTGTTTGGAAAGCTTACGTCAAAGTGCGACTGGTTTACTAAAGAATCCACAGTGGAATGTAAATGTAAAAATTCCCTTATGGCTGTGATTTAACTAAATTAAAACAAGGGAATGAAGTAGTACAATGTAGCCACAATTTAATTAAACTAGGGAACAAATTAACAAGTAATGGGAACAAATTTGTGACAACAATGTCTTTTATTTTTCCACTGTATGTCATGTCCAGGGCTCTGCAGGATCCTTTGATAGGTAATGTTATTTTTAGTCCAGTGTTGTTGTAGCTGCAATTTCTGTCTGTCTATATAACATATTAGTGCGTGGGGTTTAAAGAGGCAATAAAGAACAGAGAACTGCAGTGATTGCAGATAATACACTCTTTTTCGCTTTTTATGCCCTTCTCTCACTACCTTCCTTCCGTCTTGTGGGCTCGGATGCATATCATTGCTTACGTTGCATGACTGGCAGAACCCTAGCAATGGGTTGCACTGGAAGTTCTAAGTCCTTGATCACTTGGTATATGCAGTGGAGCGGATTAATTATTTACATTTTTATCTTATAAATGTGTTTCATGCACCATTTTATATGCCTATAGGTATGTTTGGGACATTGTAGAAAATATATAGGATAAGGTTTCAACAAGTATTATGTGGTTAAATCTCAAAATAATAAATAAATATGAAATACACTAGAGTTGTGTTGGGTGGGGGTAAATTAAACATGATCTACTGTTACAAGGCTTTATAAATAATGTACAATTATTGGTTTACTGTAGATAAATAGTCTGCGTCTACCAAAATGATGTTGCAGTAGACAGCACAATGCACCATGAATGTAGCCCTGTAATACTGATGACAGTCAATGAACAATACACACATTGTTCCCTTTTTGGCATTTTTGTATGAGCACCTTCAGTGGGCTCCATGGGGAAAGTGGCAGCCGCATAAAAATGAATTTTACAGTGAGTGAAAGGAAGGATAGTCTGGCAGACTATTCTCAGGTTCAGTTGTTCATTTAAAAAGGGGCCTTACCAAGCAGATAAATAAAAGATGTTTTGCTGTATCAGGCATTTTTGACAAATTAAATTCAATATAGCGGAACGCCCCATCTCAAGAAACCGTCTGTTCCTGTGGTGACGTTGTGGAGCAAAGAAATGCGTGATGTCACTGACAGGGGCGTAGATTACGCGGGGGACGCGGGGGACGTGTCCCCCCCACTTTTAATATCACGTAAATTCGTCCCCCGCACTTTGACGAGCAAGTGAGTTGGTATAAAGGTTTTCAAGAGTTGGTGTGAATAAATATAGATTTATATTCAAAGAGACAGGATAGTCTGTTGCATGACCTGATGTTTTATTCGGACCCAGAATAAGGTGAGATGAACATCACGGAGCGCTAAACTCGCATTATATGCAGAATAAATTCATACTCGAAGCCGGAGGGCGCTCTCGCGCAGAAAGTTGCACCATGAAATTCCTAATATATGAAATGGATGAAAACAGCTGTTTTCACAGAAAAAACGACGAGTTTGGAATTGCGATTGCGACGATATATGCCTATGGTTTATTTGTGTTTTTCAAGTCATCTCCAGGTAATAAATAAAGTATATGAACAATGCAGTGCTAATTGACATAGCATTCATTACAGTATAGAAACTATTCTGCCTCACGGGATAAAAAAAAAAGTGTTTATAGTATATAAACAAATCATTATTATTGGTTATTGTCCAGCAGTGTATCTGATTTCTAAGCCAATTAAAAGCTAGAAAAAGAGAAAAATTAAAGTTGCCTATACACTACCAGTCAAAAGTTTTTGAACATTAAGATTTTTAATGTTTTTTAAAGAAGTCTCTTCTGCTCAGAAAGCTATTAATTTCTATCATTTCTTTTCCAAAATAAATACAATAAAATAATAATAATACTGACTCCACACTTTTGAATGGTATAGTGTATAATGTTACAAAAGCTTTTTATTTCAGATAAACGATGATCTTTGGATATTTCTATTCATCAAAGAATCCTGAAAAATTTACTCAACTGTTTTAAACAATAAAAATAATTTAAAAAAGGTTTCTTGAGCAGCACACCAGCATATTAGAATGATTTCTGAAGGATCATGCGACTCTGAAGCCTGGAGTAATGATGCTGAAAATACAGCTTTGATCACAGAAATAAATTACATTTGTCAGTATATTCAAATAGAAAGCAGTTGTACAACTGTATTTTGTAAAACTGTATTTTGGATGAAATAGATGCAGGCTTGGTGAGCAGAAGAGACTTATAAAAAAAACACATATACATATATATATATATATATATATATATATATATATATATATATATAACATTTCTGTCCCCCTCACTTCTGAAATTATGGCTACGCCCCTGGTCACTGATTATTTTCACTGGTTTACTAAGATGCTGCTACACTTGTGAAGGCAGTTATCAGGCTTAATTTACTTGTGCAGTGTGTTATGGTGAGCAGTTTGTTAATGATAAAGCATGTATTATATATATATATATATATATATATATATATATACATAATTAAGAATTGCTCTCATCAACATTTCTGTTCTTCTATAATAGATTTTTAAAGATGTATTAAAAAAAAATAAAGTTACACCAGCTGCTATAGGATGTATATTCAGCCTGTCATTATCACAAAGTAAAGCTTGTCAGGATGAGCTTGTATCACCCTGCTTATTACATGGATATATACCAAATAAATAAATAAATACATTAACAAGAAATAATGTTTCCTAACGCAACACTATTACATGTACACACATACAATAATTTATAACTTATTATTAAGTAATCATAATAAGCGTTCAAGATGGCTTCTTCTATGGACAAGTTAGCTTACATATTTATCTAAAATAAAACATCTCTCTCATCCACCTTTGTTTCTTATGGTACCTGTTCTTCTGAGACATACTGTATTTACTTTTTGCTTTAACAGAGAACTGCTGAGCTTCTTGCCATCTATTAAAGGTTTCATGTTCACTATGTACTGTAAATTAAAATTATTACTGCCCTCCAAGGCCAGTAATACTACAGCTGTGTATTATAGGTTACAGTGGCATGCAGTGGTGTTCTGAAATGAGGAGGCAAAGTCCTCACTGTTTTTAATCTAATGTGGATTCATGTTCCTCTTATACTTAATATCGACACATTTTCAAGGTTAAATAGGCATATTAAAGTCAAATAGCATTATTTAATAATGATAGTGGGAAAGGACAAGAAAAAAAAAGTAGAAAAAATGAATGAACCATTGTTTTGGGTTGTTCTTTTGGATTGTTTCAGTAAACCGGTTTTTAAAGCACATTGCATGGTGTTGCCTCTGTTTTTGCTGCTTCTAATCAGAGCCTAAGGCCCTTTCAGGATTTGTTATAATCTTCCTGGACATTCCTATTTTTGTATTTAAGTTTGAGAAGTGCAATGCATGCTTATAGAGTACCATGGAACTGTAAACCTGGACTCTCATCCTTTAAAGTTTGTGTAAAGCAATATTAAATATGTGTTCTAAGTTTGTCACACCACAGAAATATGTGTTATTAACCACCCAGCCAAATTTGAATGATTAAAAAAAAACAAAAAAAAACTGAGTAAATAAAATAAGTTATCAAAATCTTGAAAAAATAAGCAGTATTCTCTGCTCTTGAACACTGGGGGTGCGTCCGCTGTCTGCGCTGAAACCATTCCCACTCGCAGGAAAGCTGCCGCCTCTCTCAACTGTCAAATACTGCTACAACTTGAATTGATGCTCCCTCTAGCAGCTTAATTTAAATTAGGAGACCGAGCTGTTTTGTAAATGATCACAACCAGGTATTATGCATTTATGTGATGAAGGCATAGCTAGCTAGCAAACTGTAGGCTGTAGTAACTAATGGTACTAATGACAGTAGCTCATGATTGAGCGGGTGAACCACTGGTGCTAATGCACTCTAGTTATTATCATGTTTGCGGAGGAGCCATGCTCAGTGGCTCCAGTGCATCATCGAGACATGATTTCAGGCCTGCCCAAAAAATCCTGAACACAAAAATGGTGGACAACTGTTTAACTGTTTAACTCCTCAGTTCAGTACTACATACAATACATACATTTCTAACATTTATAAAGTGTTTAGAAACAATTCTCTGAATTGCCATTACACAGACTTGTACTATGTGTGTACTTGGACTGTGTGAATTTTTCTCAAGACAGGAGCTGTGTCATTTATCTATAACAGATTACTCAGTCATGTCTCCAGCACACTCCACTGGGACTGGATATGGGAAAGTATTCCTATGATGTCTAAAAACCCTGCCAATCAACACTACACATTTCTCTACAAAAATGCTACTACTTATGTGTTCCACAAAATGAAGTGTCTGTCTACTCCCTATGATTCTATGATTACAAACACATTCACAAATTTTGGGATCAAGTTTTCCTGGTTTTGACAGAGTTATGTGACAGGGTTATTTCTAGACAGCCCAGTCTTTGTTTGTTGAATGATGATGCCGACCTTAATTTGAATGCTAATTAACGTAGGATTTTTTACACTGCACTAAATGTATACCTATAATTTTAATATTTAAAATTTGGTATGAACCATCATTTTGGGCAGTCAAAATGTGAATTCAAGAATATTGCACTGTTAGAGGGCTCAACAGCAAGACTTAACAAAGAACAATTAAACAACAAAACCAAGAACAGTTAAGACATGGTCAGAATTTATTGAGAAACTCTCTTATATCTCAGTAGGGCAGCTGAGTATATATAGGGTCATAAACTTTTTGCTTTATTGAGCAAGGAAAAGAGGGAGCAGTTGGTATCCTAGGTGTACTGGCACCCCCTTCCCCCTTTTTTTGTTTGTTTTGAAATTCTGCAAACCCTGGTTTTGTATGTAGTTTATGTCATGTTCTGCAATTGAAAAAAAAAAATCATTGGTAAGAGTAAAAAAAAAAAAAAAAAAAAGTAAAATATATAAATTATTTTATAATATTTGTAGAATTGAAAAATAATATTTGTCACCATGGCTGTGCTTTAAAATATAAAATCAGCCACTTCCTTTAAGGTTTGTCAGATGTCCTGTAATGCAATGAATTACCATAATTTGTGTAAAATCACGATTTTGTGCTAATCCACTGATCCTGAGGGGCTTAAAACAGAAGCTTAAAACAGCTCTGTTCTGCCTGAAGAATTTAGAGGTACGGTCACCAAGAGCTTGTAAACAGTAACCTCATCTATTCTGCATCTTAAGTTCAGTAAAACATTAAGCTGATCCTACCCAAAATCACTGTGGTTACTAAACAGATAATAAAATGCTAGGGTTAGCACTTGATATTTCTGTAATATGGACCGGGCAGAATCATTCACAAAGTCGTGCATACAATAATTTCCATGTTCAGGTCTTAAGCACCTATGCCAATAAACTCAGCTATATTTTAAACCCATGAAATTGGGTGTGGGCAGCACATGTCGCCCCATCCCATTATCCGGAATGCTGCCCCTTCTCAAAAATCACTCCCTGGACTAATTTCCAGCCCTGTCTACAGTGTACTTTCATGAGCGCTTAAAGTAAGGCTAACAACATAAAAAGTGCCCAGTGTAAATTCTTAATGCACTGCATATTTTTGTTATTTAAACCAGACCAAACTATCTACACAATTTTTTTGTATTTATTTCTGCTTTGGTGAATCCTTTCCAACAGGCATTCCAGGCTTACTCTGCAGGCAGACAGGAAAGTTGCAGGGAACCGTTGGGGACCTGGATCACAGACTACTGCTCTTCCAGACAGCCTCGATCTCTCTAATGCAAAGCATTGTGGGCTAAACACCACGTAATCCATGAAATTTGGCCTATGTTGCATGTTGTGGTCAGCACATCAGAAGGTTTTAGGCCAGCACAACACAATACGTGAGTGCTCTGTTAGGCCTGTTCTATATTTGTGCATTTATTTGTGAGAATCAGAATGCAGTCTCTCATTGGAAAGGCTTCCACAGCCATCTATTATCTGCATGTCTGTCCATAAGGAACAGAGTATGGGGAGTAGCTCAGTCCTAAAACATAAATTTAATCAGAGAGCCATTGTGCAGCCTGCTCATGTACTGTATGTTAATTGTCTGCATTCAGTATTGTTGAATTAAATACTGATGGACGGTGTTAAGAAGAAGAAAATAAAAAAAGTTAGATCTATTACATAGAAAGTTAAATCTATTACATGCTTTACCAAGCTGACAATCTCTGTAAAAGGACAATCTTTTTGGATCTGTTAAGCATTTAAAACTTAAAAAGGTTCTGGGACCAGACAGAAAGTGGCCTTGCTCTAATTCTCAACACTGATGTACTTTGTCTTGACTGGCCCCTTTTAGGTTTTTGTCTGGAAAAGGTCCAGACTGGCAATGCTGCCTGAAGTGATTTTGAGGACACTTTATTGGAGCCCAATTAGAGCAGTGCTTCTCAAATCTGTCCTGGGGACTCCAAAAAGTGGTGTGGGGTACCTAGGACAGATTTGAGAGGCACTGAATTAGAGGATCAGAATGCTGGACATGCTGCTAGCATTGATGTGTCTACCTTGTGTCAACCTTATACAGCCTCATAGCATTCCAAACTCATAAGATTTTTTTTCATCTTTGGAACACAAATAAAGATATTTTAAATATTCTCTTATAATTTTTGTCCATCCATGCAACCTAAATTTTCAATCTTCAGAAAGTATATAAAAACATAAAAGTAATCCATTTAAATCCGAGTCTTCTGAAGAGACATAATATCTTTATATGATACAAAAATATTGCACTTCAAATATGGTAAACAAAAAACTCAAATATGCATGCTTGTGTGTCCTTGCAAACATGTTTGAGCTTCAATTGTTCTCTTGCGTCAAGCATATACAGTTGAGCTTCAGTTTACCCTATTTGATGTGCCATATTCAGCATTGAAACTGTGAATGTGGCTCACACTGATAAATATTTCAACAAGTCTTGCCATCTTGCTCAAGGGCTTTGGCGGTTATGGTACTTTCAGCTCAACTGCTTTGCTGCTAGCGTGCTAAAAGGAGAAGCTCAGTTCTGCCTGGTTCTGAGTCAAACCCTGTAGACATGTCCACTGTACATTGAACCAGCACATTCGGTTTGCATCATCACTTGTGCAGTAGTCGACTCCTGTTTGGCACATGTTCAAATCACTGTTGATCTTTAACCCTGTAGTGATATCCTCAATGAAGCATAAAAATGTAATTAATTTTATTTATTTCAGTTCACTGAGATGAGCAGATTTTATAGCAGTTAGTTTTATAGACAAGACTGGCTGCAATGCCTCAGGATTTATAGGTCATAAAAATCCATGTGTGGAAATCTATAGCATGTGCTAAATCATGCATTTTGGCTTGGGGCTCCAGACCATGATCCTGGCTATTCACCAAATGATATAAAGAGTCCATATATTTCATAAATGTATGCACACCAGAACACGAGGAAAAAAAAACCCTTTTAAAAATTCACAGTTTACATTATATGTACAGTGCAGCAGCAAAGAACTTGTTTACATGTCAAGTTGCCATACCGAACAGGACCACATAGAGATGCCCAAAACAAAACAAAAACAAAAACAAAAACCCCTAAACCAACCACCTTTACCTGACTGCATATACCTTCTATATTACACAGATCCATTCAGAATTACTAAACACAGCAACATACACATAACAAATTAAAACTTTATCCAGAATATGTGTGGAAACAATGTGAATGTACTGAAATGTGTCTGTGCATAAATACAATGTGCAATCAATGTGTCAAGAGCCCACATACATGGTTTATTTGTGCATCAATATAACAAACTCATGCATGTATAAAACTTCTGTACGTCATTGCAAACATCTTTGCCTTGATATCAGTCCTTATCTTTCGAAACTTTACTAGTGAGATGCTGGTTTGCTTTATCCAGCCAAGCACTGCATATCATCTGGCCATGCATCTGTGGGATACTTTGATGTTCCATTCAGGCTGTATTTCACACAGCGTGATGTGTGAGGGATCACTCTCTTTAAAACAATCACAGAATATGACACAGCTTGTGTTTTAAAGCGAAACACACTGGATTGAATAATTCCCTTAAAAAAATGTAAGTTTCTGTCCACTTTGCCATCTCTAATGTAATTAGCCTGGTTTTCTTTACATTTGCACTGTTTTGGACTGATTGTTTGAATGCATTCACTTACTGGATCACTGGAATGAAAAGTTTCCCAATTTAGCTTAAAATTATCTGATTGCAAACAGAGAAGCAAAATTAAGTTAATGGAAATTTCCATCTACCAGGGTTACAGGTGTCTATGCCATTATAGATGTGTGTTAAACTCCTCACTTCCAAGTGCTCTTTTCTTGATGGGTCCTCCCCTTGGTCTGGGTGCTGGGTGGGTGGGGTGTTTCTTGTGAAAATCTTGAATCAAGGAGGGGTCTAGAATATCCTTGGCAGCTACCCAGGATCTCTCCTCTGTTCTGCATCCTTCCCAGTCCACCAAGTATTGTATCTGGCCAGTTCTTCGCCCAGAGTTTATGATTTCTCTCACCAAGTAGGCAAGAGATACATCAGTCTCCAGAGGTGGTGTGTCACAACACAAAGGGACCCAGAGGCAAAGGCGAGTCAAAACAGAGAATTTATTGTCCACAAAATGAACTCAGGCAGTCTGTTGTTCGCTAGCCGGATCAGGTATATGCAGAACTGGAAAACAACTCAGGAGAAAACTGGAACACAGAAGTAGACTTGACTTGTACGAGAGGGAGTGCGGTCCTGGCCGGGGAGGCGAGTGACAACTTCCACAGAAGGGTGTACTGTCCGGAGGGTAGTGCCCGGAGGCAAACGAACCACTGGCCGTAGGCAACTGGGAGACTGGGCAGAAATCAGGTAAGACACTCGACAGAACTCAACTTGACTAGACAGGACAGGGTCGTACTTGACAAAACACAACAGAGTAATGGAATTCTATATAAAGAGAGCTGACAGAATGGCTGCAAAGCACAATAATCTGACAAAGAAGTCTAGTAACACACAGAGAGAAATAGAGGAGCAAATCAACGTCAAAAGGAAACAGGTGCCGTCCCGATCAGTGTGAGCACTGATTGTGAACGCGAACAGCTGAGTCTAGGAAGCAGAGCAAGAAATAGAAAGTAAAAGAAAACTGGAATCAAACCTGACATGGTGAAGGTTCCATTTCCATGCTTTTGGGGTCCAGATGCAGGGTGGACCGGTTTCAAAAATGACACATAGAAAAAAAAGGAGTGATGCATTAGTTAGCAGGAAGCTCTAATCTATTGGTCACTAGATTGATTTGTTTTAAGATGCAGAAAGGACCTACATACCTGGGACTGAGCTTCCTGATGCGTAGCCATAAACAAAGGTCTCAGGTGGATAGCCAAACTCTTTGGCCTGGCTGGTAGTTAGGGTGGGAACACCTCCTGTAGTTGGCCTGAATTCTTTGTGCTCTTTGTGCTATCCACACCCATTCACTCCTCCTGATTCAGCCATCCAGTCATGCTGGCACCTTGGATAGTTCTCCAGACAAAAGAAACATTAATCCTGCAGAGAAGTGGCTTAGAGAGGTCTGTGAATATTCTGTCCAACTGAGGAAGTCATCTATGTTGCTTGTTGTTACAGTAGGATCTTAGGTAGCATCTAATTTCCTGGTTCATTCTCTCTATGTGCCCACTTACTTGCAGATGATACCAGCAAGTTAGGCTGACTTTGATGTATAGTTGTTTACAAAAGGCTTGCCATACTCAAAGTTGTGTGAACTGGGGTGCCTGGGTCGAAACGATGTCCTCTGTAGAGATTAGAAGATCTGGAGAAATTTGCAAATCCCAGAAATCTACTGTATGTATTTCCTTGACTGTTGAGGGTTGCCTATTCTGTTACTGCTTTATGAGTCAATCTGCATGCCCTGGTGGCTGATATTGTAGCCTGGAACGATCGTACTCATGGTGTCGAATTTGCACTTCTCAGCTTTCACATATAGTTGGTACTGTCTTGGCATGTTGAACATGTTGGTCTTGGTCTGGGAGGATGTTGTCTATGTAGGTGATGAAGTAGTGGTTTAGGACATCATGGAATATCATGGATTCTTTGCAGAGGAAATGATGCACAGTGGAATGTTTTCTGTGTGCAGTAGGCCAGTCTGTAGACTGATGGGGATAGTCTGCTGTGCAATGCCCTTCTTGATGGCTTCGTTGTGAACTGCAAAGAATCCATGATATGGACACCACTTTGTCATGCATTAGGTTCACTGCAGCTCCAGAGTCGACTAGTGCTGTAACATGGTGTAGCTCATTATTAAATGACAGTAACTGGTAGAGTAACACTATGAGTAGAAAGGCTGAAAGGAATTCTTGTACTGCTCCTGTTCTTATTCGGCTTGTTAGGGCAAGAGTCACACTGGTGACCTTTTTATTGTCGTTGTTGTAGATGCCGCTGTCATTCATCTGTGAATAATCTACATTGCCTAAGGGGATTCAGTTGGTAAGAACATCATTCAACAAACAAGATACTGATAAGCAACATTGGTAAGTTGGTCTTGAAATTCTTTTATCATCTTACTTTGGTAGAAGAATGCTGCTTGAAACTGTGAAACTTTTGCTGGATTCAGTTCTGGTGAAGTATTCTTACAGTACAGTCTGAGAGGTTGTAGAATCTATGTGCAGTCATTTACTGAAGAATCAATTGGATAAACAAATCCAAATCTTAAAGCAAGTGGACGTGGTCAGAATACAGGCAGAAGACAACAGCACTGGAAGACACTCCAACAGGCAATCAAACAAAAGCAGTGGTCAAAACGTGAGTCAAAACAGACAGGAAGGTCATACTCAAAAGGAAAACAACAATACAATAAGGGCTTGGTAACCAGGTTGCCAGGTTTACACAAAAAAAACCCTCCCAATTGCTACTCAAAACTAGCTCAATTGCGTTTTGAGGGGGGGTCCACTGGTTCCGGAGGGTAAAATACATGTTTTTTTGGAGGGGTTCCCCTGGTAAAATTCGCATTCCAGGGGTTACGTTATTGGGGTCGCTTCAACCCACAGACATGAAAAACAACCCGCAACAGTGTTAAAGTAGCCCAATTCCACAGGAAAACCGTGGACTTGGCAACACTGTTAGTAAGGCAGGGTTAACTGACAAAACTTTGCAATGAGTATGTGAGTAGGCCTGAGGCCTGTACCATGAAGCCAGATTAGCTGGCTAGCCAGGTAAATTTCAGTTTAGTTTGCACCAATCCTGGGTTTTAGGTACCATGAAATTGGCTTGGCTTTTATCGGCGTTCATTGCCATAGTAATTTATACTCCATGGCTAACCTGCTCCGGGGAAGGTTATGTTCTGGATTAGAGATCTCAAACTGAAATTCAGATACATACATCAGATGAGAACAAAGTGACACATGTCTGATGCAAAAAGTCACTCCCCCAGTTTCTCTTGCTCCAAATTAAAGGTGACTAGTACTAAAAAAAAAAAAAGAAAAGAAAAAAAAAGAAAAAAAAGTCTGGCTTTAATGATAATTACTTAGAGTTATTTTATATGACTTCTATAATTATTATATGATTTGTATTATTATTATTAATCCATTACACAGAAGCAATTTTAGTTTAACAGTTATTATAAATCATTTATTTTAAATTAATATTAATATATACAGATCATATGTAACATAAATGAGCTGTAGAATCAATAGATAACACTATTTTAAAAATGACTGCATGTGACCTTGCATGTTCGAGTCTCTATCGCTATATATTTTCAAATGTATAAATTAACTCAACAAGTTTCACTTGTGACTGCTCTGATAAAGCAAGATATATATATATTTTTTAATTTGTCCTCTTTCGTGTTTCATATGACATTTAAATTTGTTATATTCTTCAGTCTCATAACCTTTAGCAAAACCTTTAACCTTTAGTTTTGAATCTCGCTGGGTCTCTCGCGAGAAGTAAATCAAACTTGCTTTGTGTTGCAAGGCATGTGATTGGCTGTTCGCCACTGATGTCACACATTCATGTGCACGCACTCCATAAACTCAGGATCAAAGCCTGAGTTGACAAAGAAAGTTGATGATCAGCATCATGGTACCAACAAAGCTGGATTGGAGTAGTTTGGTTTTGTCAACTCAAAACTAATCCTGTAACTCTGAATTTGTTCAACTACCATCATGGTACAGACCCCCGGTTTAAATATGGTGTAAACAGGAAGTGGGTGGTGCAGAGATCAGTATTCTGAGCAGGGCTCCCTCTGGTGGTTGGATGCATGAGATGTCACACAAGTTATGGCACTTTAATACGTCAGTGTGTCATACAGGGGTATGCAGAGAAACCAATCAACACAGAATTTCTGTGGAAATTAAAGAAATTTGAAAATTACCTTCAAATTGACACCCACATGAATGCTAACTCTTACTGAGCAGTGGCCAACTTTATGTCTTTAATTCCATCCTGTTAGGCATTTTGTTAATTTTTCGGCTAAGTTAAGGTATTATAGTCCTGTGGTCTGTGATTTTTGATTTTTGATTTTCTCTACACCTTTCCCACAAACATGGCACCTCAGAGTAAATATTTATTACTCAGAGGTTGCTTTTCCTAAACTCAGGAGACTTGGTGGTGATTTTCAGATATTACTCATTTTAGTTTCAACAGTGTCTTGACTGTTTCTTCTAAAATTCCCCAGGAGAAATAAAAGTAGACACACACTTCATGAGAAAGTTCTGAGCAGGAAAGTGTCAAAAATGAGAATGTATGAGATATTGTTTTGCTGTAATCTCTTTCAAGACTTTTTCATGTCATGTTTTTTTTTTTGTTCTTTCTTTCCTTTTTCTTTTTGCAAGGAAAGTTTAGAAGTTTAATAAAATATAAATACTGAGCACATTATGTGATTTTGTTGAGATCTTTAATAAACTTTAGATGAGAAAATATGGGAGCATCAAAGTCTCTAGTGAAGGAGAAGAATCTGAGCACAATGCATCATTTTGTTGAGATCTCTTCTAAATTTCAAATTGTGTGGCTTTTAGACTATTTTTCATATGAAACAAATGTGAGGCAAAAGTCTCCATTTGATATTCATGTCTAGGAGAAACATTTCAGATGTTAAAAGGATCAAATTTTTCTTTCCTCTGGGACAATAATTATGAACATGTAGCTAAAGATCTCCTATTTCATTTTGATTGATGATTCAGTGCTTCAATATTTGCATGTAGTCACTGAAGGTGTAATTATTTTTCTTTTTTTATGTCATTTGCTCACAGTGCTCTTTTGTAGCTAGTAGGTACATCCTACCAGAAGATGCTGCTATTGCTCTGTGTTGTATTTGTAGTTTTCTGTTCAAGCATCTTCTTTCTGGTCCCCTCTTACCTAGATAAAATTGCTTTGGTGCATCAAGAGTTTCCCTGTTACACGTCCAAGACCTTGCTAAATGTTTTCATTAGCTTTGATGGTATTGTAGAGGTCAGCTTGTAGCCGGGTAAGAATTGCTGCTGCTGAAAATGAAACAACTGTACCACTGACCTAGTTGAAGCAGTTTTAATCTAGCTTCCAGAACAAGGTAAAAAGCTAGATCTTTTCCTTCTCAAGTGAAAAGCATTCATGTGATGCTTCTTTTGAAATGCATAAAATTACAGCGAAAGCAAAAAGCGAAGCATCTGACAGGTTGTCAAGACTCAAAAGTAGATATTCATAGTTGGAGTTTTTTTGTATAGTGGTATAAAAAGTCCTCATTTACCCTCTCTGAGGCCTACAGTAAAGTTGGACACCTGCGGGCAACCCCAACTTATCAAGTTGAAAAAGCTGTTTGGAAGAGGTTTTGTATTCAGGAATCAGTCAAGGATAGTCAGCTAAACATCAGTCATGCATTCAAAGTAGTCATGGAGCAGAATCACGCATGCTATTCCTGAGTGAAGACGTAAGGAAAGAGAGCTGTGCTGGAGTAACTTCATCAATACAGAAAATGCTACTTCTACCAATAGGCTGTCATCATTAGAAGTTGAGTTTCTCTTACTAAGTTTAATCTGTAATATCAAAATCTTTATTCAGCTCTGACAATGGGCTAATGATCCGATAAGTAATTAGTAATGTGTGTGGCAGTTGTGAGAGTAATTAGTCTTCTGTTTAGACTGCTGTAAGCAGGTTTTTTGGGAACTCTGTGCTTGATGAGTTCCTGTAATTTGAGAGTTTTTGAGAGTCTCAGTGGGTGCGAACAAATTATTAATTTTTTGCAAAACAAATGGGTTTTCATATTTTACTGCTGGAAGTGCAAAAGTTGTTCACTCTTTGGTAGAATCCAAATGTCTATTATATACTACCGATGGGTTCTTTGATGGGAAATATGTATGTTTACTGAACAGAGGGAGAAGACTGGATACAACAACAATGAATATTCATTGGTTGTTTATTCAGGTATGCTCCTCCCTCTCCTTGTCGTCCTCTCCTGACATCCCTCATCACAAGGACATTGCACAGCTGTTGGAATTTGCTCCATGAGGGGCGCCTGTGTTAGCAGCGGGATGCCTGAGGTTATTGCTGCACAAATAATCCAAGGTTTAACATCTATATCTGAATGCTATCTCCAACAGGCTTGGTGACATTGTGGAAAGACCAACTTGCGAGGTCTGCATTTTTCTCCCTTCTCACCTGTGACTGTTCTGAACATCAGCGTTACCTCGTAAATCACGCCGAGAGAACATCAAACTCTGCCAGATATCAGATGTCTCAACTGTGCATGTCATCAGGATGGATTGGTTATAAGTTCCAGGCTGCCTTATCCGCTTTCAAACACAATCTCTCATGACGAGAAGTTGTAAGGGCCAGTCAACATTTCAAGAGCGATAACTGCGTGAAGAAAGTTTGAGACAGGAAAGAGTTGTGCACTCTTAATTGCAATCTCTCTGCCAAATTGGGCAAACCAGGGAAGGAGGCTGCTGGCTATCACTCCCGCCAGATAATGATCCACCGCTGATTGAGCTTTAAGTGTCAGACTTCAAAATAATTGGCTGGAATTGCTGTAAAAGCAAGAGAGTGAATAAACAGCACCTTGGAGCAATTTGTCATCCGCTGTTTTGGCCTCTGTTTCTGTGGAAATATGCCCCAGGCCACAAGGGACCAATAAAAAGTTGTGTCAAGGTACAATAAGAAATTACCGGGAAGAGAGCAAGAGAAAGAGAGTACCATTTGTACTCAAAAAGTAGTCCAGTAAAAACCAAGACGACTGAGCTTTCTTGACATACTGGGTTTAAGACGTGAAGCTGTATGGGTGTGACAGTGAATTGAGTATGCCGCAGGCCACAGATAACATATCCCTCACTTTTCAATGTTCACTAGCCCACGTTCTTAACTATGACCCGTTCCTGCCTCCTCCAATCCAATACAGAGTATGAATCTGCACAACTAGCTCTAAAATGAGTTGTCATGTTGTGAATATGAGTATCACTTCTTGACAGGGCGGCTGTAATGCAAGTGACTTGATGAATCTGACCTGACAAATCTAGGTCACTAAGACCCAATCTTGTAAATGTACTTTGCTCGTGGAGAATTCTGGGGCTGATGCTGCAGGCATGGGCCTTAGGTATTCCTGTCTTAAGTATTCAGACGTAAGGGGGAGCTGCAGAGAAACCAAAAGAACAGTGTGTGCAGCACAGAGCCCTTTAGAGAAACTTTGAAATCGAAGTATATTACATGTAATATTAACCGACTCATTGCTTAATTTAGTAATGAGTGAATATTGTGCTCATTATAGTAATTGTAGACTATCTGTTAGATCTACATTTTAAAAGAACGTTTTAGCTGACATTTTAGGAATATTTCACACAAAGGTCTCAATTTGAACCCACAAATTTTGAGGAATACAAGCACACAGCCCCTTTGAAACAACCAGGTGCCAGTACCCAATCTGGTTCATTTTTTTTTTTTTTTCATGTTTTCAACCAAGAAGGTCTAGATGATCTGGAAACAGCTATCCATTAGCATTCTCATTCATCTCAATGGCATTTGCTCAGTGTATGCACGCAGCACCGGAAGTACACAACCTGAATGCCATGTGACTAATTAGTCTAGAGCTGAATGAATATCTTGAGCTGACTGGCAAAAAAAAAAAAAAAAAAAAAAAAAAAAGGAATGCAGAGATTTCTACTTATGTGTAGATGTCCATGTCTTCTGGTGCTCTTTGGATATGGGATATTTAATTACAATATTTTCTTTTTTTTTTAAGCCAAGGCAGTCAAGTTCAAAAATTGTTTAAAAATTCTTTATTATATCATGGTTAGGAATATTAAAAACAAGTACTAATGCCGCACACCCACACATTGCAGTCAGCAAGACTTCAACGTGGTGTGGGAAATTAACACACTGAGAGTCCTTATATATTGTGAGTAATTTGTGTCATGTGACAGTCACATGTTAAAATCACATGATATAATCACTATAGGTGTGTTCGGCTTGAAGCAGAGCTGCACAGACTGATCGTGAATGGCATCACAGTACCATGAGAGCTATAGAGAGCAGATGGCTCCATATGTTTTCGAATCGTTCTCGAGGTACTTTGATGCCGTACACTGATCGGTCTGCACAGTGCTGCTTCAAGTCAAACACACCTGATAACAAGTTAGACATAAATTAGGGAAAGCAAAACAAAAACAACAACAAAAATGTTCCAATCCATATTAGCAACAACAACAACAACAACAACAAAAATCTTTATAATACATGGCTAAATCTGAATGGCCATCAATGGAGAATGATACCCACATAATATTATGGAGGTGACTTCTACTAGCAGAAGCTCTCTGCTGAAATTAACCGGTTTAATCTCTTGTGCCAAAGTGGTGCAATATTGCTTTATTTTAGAAATAATGGGCAGAAATGTGATGTGGCATGTTTTTTAGGTAGGTTATGTAGTAATTTAGTCATTATGTGGCTCACCAATTAGTGGAAACACATGTCTGACAGAGGTTTGATACAATCACTACCATCATTTCATCGGACAAGGGCATCAAAGACATTGCTAAACCCTTGAAGAAAAGACATTTTAGAGCAGATTTACTAGCTTGATAGCACAGAGGACAGGCGGTTAATGAGAGGTCACCAGCAAGCCAAATTTCCTCTAGCAACAATTTTTCATCCTTATGACACGACGTGTTAGCACAGAAACAAGAGCAACACTTGTGAAGTGGAGAAATTTAAGAATCAAATTCTAAAAGCAGTAAAATATGTCCTTTATTTTGCCAAAGTGTTCCGGCACATAGGTTTTCATCCTTATAAAAGACTTTAAATGCAGAAAACGTCTCAGGTTATGACTGTAACCACAGCTCCCTGAAAAGGGAATGAGACGCTGCGTCCAAATGATGACGCTATGGGGAACGCCTCTGCGTGACCACCCAACCGAGTAGCTGACCGAGAACTGACCAAAAGTAACTGAGAAGGTATGTGTCACCCGTGATGTAGCATGGGCAGGGAAGCATATACATGATCTAAACTGATTATTCTTACTCACTTATGCATTTTATACTTTTCTTTTTCTTTGACAGACAACACCAAAGGACAGACAGTTTGATACGGAGCACTTGCTGAAGGGCAGAAGCTATAAGCTCATTTATAGCTTCTGTATTACACCGTCATATCACAGGGTGATGCAGCACCAATCAGGAAGAGTTGCACACGTGTTTCAAACGCAGTAACACGGAGGTGTTCCCAATAGCACTGTCAAGCAGTGTGAGTTTATTTAAAGTAGCAGACAAAAAAAAAAGGTGCAGACACAGAGAAGATTCATATTTGACGCAAAGTGCGTACGATATTCTCTGTCATTAGTAACACATGGATACGTATTGTACGTTTATTTACGCTTTGATTTGAACGGAAACCGTGTATCTATGCGTTACTGATGATAGAGAATAGCGTACGCACTTTGTGTCCATCGGATGCTCTCCAAAATGGCGCTACGCTGACACAGAGAGACAGAGAGGAGATGAATTGTTGAATAAATGTCGTTATTTTTATTTTCTTTGCGTACAAAAAGTATTCTCGTCACTTCATAAAATTCAGATTGAACCACTGATGGCAGATGGACTATTTTGATGATGTTTTTTATACTTTTCTGTGCCTTGACAGTGTAATTTACTTGGCAGTCAATGGGACAGTCACAAGCCTCTCGGTTTTCATCCAAAATATCTTAAATTGTGTTCCGAGGACGAATGAAGCTTTTACGGGTTTGGAACGACATGGGGGTAAGTGATTAATGACAAAATTTTCATTTTGGGGTGTAGTATCCCTTTTATATATTGAGGCTATTTGTTTGTTTGGTAGTCTCTCTTTTGGTGTGTCGTGATTGGCGGATATCACACCATCTAATCTATTTTAACTCTTATTGGTTAATTGCAAGTTTGAACCTTGACTTTATCTATTTAATTGCACCACCAGATTAACCCCACAAAGGATCAGTACAAATAGAATTTTGTCTTGGTCATTTGGACTACTCTTGATACTTCTTCGGACATTTTTGCAATAAGTAAGTTATAGTGATTTTTTTTTTAATGGTTAAGGTTTGGAGGTAAGAGTGGGATTAGTGTCTCAAACTATCTTTTTATTGATATATTCTTACTAAATTATATTTTCCCCTGCGCATTTCTGTATATTACTATTTATACATTATATTCTGTATAAAATGGTTAGGTTTAGGTTTGGTGGTATGGTTGAAGGATATAAAAAATTGAAATCATTTTTTGATAAAATTCTAGCAGTGCATCTATGATATAAAGATAAATATTTTTTTGTTTCTTTAGCTGTGAATGCATAATAATATTTTCATTTTAGATGTTTCAGTATGTACAAAATTGTACATTTCAGCATATATCAAAACATGCAAAAATGTATGTTTTATATCTGTAAATACTGCATACTAATACCTACGTATAAACAGTGAGACCAGGATGGACCAATAGGGCACAAATCTTTCAAAACAAACAAATTAATTACAGCCAATTTTGAACCAGTTTATCGAAGGACGTGTTTTACATTAAAATACCCCAGTCTCAAATTGGTCCTAATAATCCCTTTTCAAGCTAGACAATTCTGTTTTTGAATGCGTGACTGAGCAATTTTAGTTTGGTTTATATTACAAAATATGTCTCTGTTCTCATGGAACAACAGAGGTGGCATGAATGTTAACAAGTGTGGCATTAATAATTAAGACTTTGCAAGCCAACTTGAGAAAGGAGGAATGCTATTTAATTTTTGTCATTATGAAACGCAAACAGGAAGCCCTTTTTGGGCATGAAATTGAATGTGATTGGACTCAGCTGTAATTATTATTTACACAGTTCCAAGTCTCACATCATACAATGTGGTCCCTAGAGAGTAAACTTGATTAGACTAGTCTCACTGACAGTCAAACCACTATGCCTCAAGGCCTTGCTTTCTTCTTGTTTTTAAAATTGCCTCACTAATTTATTAATCTTCACTACAACAAAAAAAGTCTTTGCAATCTGCCTTTTCAGGATTCAAATATTGGAATCATGCATGAATTAAACCCTAAACAAGACAGACATCCTTTGATGGAATTGTGGCACTTCCTTGCACTTTGGAACCATTGATTTAGAAATTTAAAAAGCTTTGGACATATAGCACAACTTTATACAAATCAGAGGCTGTCTGTGTATTTTAAGATGGCTGCCAGCATGGATTTGAAGTCATCTATACAATAGTGTTTCCTGTTTTCTTAGTAGTTTGTATGGATTGCCTGGAATAAGGAATAAGCATCATTGATTTGATTTAAGGGTTTTAGTGAACCTGGAGGAGAATGACAGGCTAATCCATTTAGCGTGACTTCAGTGGCTAAACGTGACGCACATCATCCCTAAAGAGATATGATGTTAAATTGATGTAACACCCAGTTTGGTGTGATGACTTGAATTAATTAAATAGTAAAACATCAGTAAACCGGTGAGTTCTTTGGCATTGTCGTTTGGCATTTTTGATGCACCATGTTAGACATTTTGTTTGTTGGCTGTTTCTCCACCCATTATACTATTTAAACATTATTAGTTTTCAAAACAACATTTCAATTAACACTGGTTGTCTGTCATTTCATATACTTACTGAAATTTTACTGTGATCACTGTATTTATTACTGTGCTGGGAATGTCTGTTTTCTAGGTGTTACAAAAGGTGGTGTGGTCTGGATGCGTGCATGAGAACATGTAAGGTGTGCTTGACTGTATGCGGTGCTGCAAAGAACGATCAGAGTCTGACTGGAAACAGTGCATGATGGGTAGAAATTTTGTCTGAGACAGCACAGACATCACATCACTGTATTGACTGCCATCAAATGTACATACATGCAACATATGAACATTCTGAATGAACAGTGATTCTGGTTGCTACATGTAAAATTCAAATGTCTGTTTATCTAAGAAATACTGCATCTAATCAACTTCATCTATGATAAAGTATGCAAACACCATGCAAGCAGAACTAGGGGAAGCAGAAACTGACTTGACAGCTCCATTTTTAAATCCTCCCCCAAGTGCAAGCAGCAAATCTCGCCTATCAGTAACGCCAGCCGAAGTTGCTGAAGTCAACTGCTCGTTAACACAAATATCACATGGCAGCAACTCAATGCATTTAGGCATGTAGACATGGTCAAGACGATCTGCTGAAGTTCAAATCGAGCATCAGAATGGGGAAGAAAGGTGATTTAAGTGATTTTGAACATGGCATGGTTATTGGCGCCAGACAAGCTTGTCTGAGTATTTCAGAAATTGCTGATCTACTGGGATTTTGATGCACAACCATCTCTAGTGTTTACAGAGAATTGTCCAAAAAAGAGAAAATATTCAGTGAGTGGCAGTTCGGTTGGTGCCTTGTTGTTGCCAGAGGACTGGCCAGACTTTGGCCGTCTTTGTTGCCGCTGAGGTCGTCCTTCCTCAGCACCAGTTTGGGAGTGGTCAGCCAGGAGGCTGCTGGTAGTATCGTGGTCATTTGCGTACTCGCATTCCTCAGTGCATTCTACTGCCAAGGGCTGGTATGGGGAAAGTCAATCACGATGGAGCACCACTGTTCATTGTCATCCTGAGATCCTGACACAGTACGCAATGTCACAATGCCAGAAATCTTGGCCCAGCTTGACCTCTCATGGGCTGCGCCAGTGACTACAAAGCTTTGGTGAACGGCCTTTCTTGCTTTCAGGGCAATAAATACAAACTCTATCCCCAGGAGAAAAGTCTCTTCACAATATTGTGTCTAAAATGTAAATCACTTAATATTAACTTATTGTTTTTTAATTGTATAAAATCAGTATCACATTTGAAATATCACATTTGTTCTCCTGAACATCAGCAATATTCTGGAAAACAGCACTCTTCTTCCTAGCCTGATATTGGTTATTGATACGTTATAAATATAAAAACCAAGAACTCATACATGGTGTATGTGTGGGCTTATATTCAACATTTAAATTTAGATGAATCGCAAATTCAAATGAATGTAAAGATATCATTTGCAGCTCCAAACTTTATTTGAAGCATTAATCTCAATGTTCTTTTCATTTTTATAATTTATTTCTATTATGTGTAGTCTAACTTATGCTTGCAGTTTAAGTGTTTATTAATATATATTTTCGTGAAAAATATATATATATTTAAAAGTGTCTGCCAACTTGAAAATATGTTTTACTAGGGTCTATAAAAATGAAACATTTAATGATCTATAAGTATTTCACAGATTTCAATGCACACTACTTACATAAAACCATACTGTCAGTGCAGTTATGCTGTCAGGATCCCTATCAGGATCTTCTCATTGGTTTCATTTTATTACGTCGGATGTCAAATATGTCCGTGATGAAAATGGAACCGACAGTCGAAAAATCTGCATGCCACAAATAGTCACATACATGCCGAAGTCAAAATAAACAACGAGAAGCATTGGGAAAATAATATTATATATAAATAATGGAAAAACAGTCAATTTGTGTGTGAATTAAAAAACAAACAAATGAACAACAACAACAAAAAAAGAAAAAAAGAGACAAGAAAAAAGCTCGGCCCCTGTGGTCAGGGATTATTTTCCTAGCGTAAAAATGATTTTAATGCTTTTACTTAAAGTAACACATTTTGCTTTTAATATTTGTATTGTGTGGTAACCATTTTATAAAAATGCTGCTTAACATAAGCTTCTCTACTGTACTGAAGTTTTGTGTGTGTGATAATAACATTGCAGGGTGTTCCAAATGAATGCATTTTTTCAGGTTAAGCGAATGCTCATGGAACAGGGAACACTGAACACTGTGTAGGGACCCTGTCAACTGGAACACAGCTCAGTTCATGTATGGAGCTCTAATGAGCTGATGAACTGAATTAGGTGTGTTACAGAGGGACATACAAAATATGGAGGAGGTGGAGTGGGAACAGATTTGGGAACCGCTGGTCTATACTAATGAGCTGATCAGTTGTGTTTGATTAGGCAGACGTGCACTGCTGGGGAGACTCTAGAAACAGGTTTGGGAACAATTGCATTAAAAAAAAGAATGAATTGAAGGAAGGTTATGGATCAGAGAAGGGCAATTTGATGACAATCTCTAGGTGACATGCATCACGGCAGCTGTTGCAGGTCTGGTGTAGCTTTTTAAAACAGGTGCCAGACTCATTCTAAGCCTTGTTAGCAAATGCTTTCTCTCATTGCTGGTTTGCATTCCCGATTGTGTCATTTGAAATAGTGACTGACAGGTCTATTTTTAGAGCCGCTTGGCGTAGGAAAGACAGGTCCAGATGGCATCACTGTCTTCATAGCCTAATCAAATTAGTAGATTTCATCAGTGCACAGGACACCGCTGAGACTAAATGCATTGTCTCTACAACCCATAAACACGAGCGGTTATTCACCTACTGGAGAGGAAATCTGTGTTTGCTTTACAATTTGAGCCATTTCAATTAAGTATAAAAGGAATCACCCAGACATGACAATGGGGGTTATGCGCAACAAACATTTTAGACTTAATTTTGAACAATTTAATTTAGCTTGTTGCTCAAGTTAAAAGGTTAAATATAAAAATCAGCCCAACTGTCTAGCCATGTGGTTCCCAACATGTTCCTTTAGTCCTACTAATATTTAACATGTCTTTGCCTGACACACCCATTTCAGGTCCTGGAGACATTCAAAATACTCCAGGAAATGTGGACGGGAACCAGTCTAGCCCTCGTTCTCTCCATTTGCATCTATGGTTTCAACACACTAACTTTCACCAGGCCAAAGAGCTGGGACTCAAAAGCATATATCTTATGCATATAAAATCATACCATAAAATATGAATCCTTTTAGGGAGAAGGAACGTTAGTTGTAAAATTGACTCCGTAATCCCTCCTCTGATGGTTTTCATCATTCATGCCATTTACGGAATTATCCCATACTCATGTTTCTCACTAGGAGTAAACCGGATCATCTGAACATTGTCCTATTATACAAGGGGTTCTCAACTCTGGCCATCGAGGTCCACTTTCCTTCAGAGTTCTTAGCTGCAACCCTAATCAAACACACATGAACAAGCTCATCAAGGTCTTCAGGATTACTAGAAAGTTACTGGCAGGCGAGTTTGATCAAGGTTGGAGCTAAACTCTGCAGGAAAGTGGACCTTGATGGCCAGAGTTGAGTTATACCCCAGTATAATATGATCTCTTCATACATATCTCTTTATACAAATGTAAATACATCTCTGGAAGCACCCAGTTATAATGCCTGCCATGAGTAAAGCTGCAATCACTAGAAATAATACTTAAGCAGTGGTCCAAAAACAATCTCAGAAGTGTTATGGAAAGTATCAGAAATCCATTCGTTTTATATTTTGCCTTTCACTCAACACTTTTCGTCTTGTCTGCGTTCATTGTTTCTGCACCATTTAGGGTAATCACATCCTGAGCAAATAAACGTTTAAAATTATGGTTTTAACGGTTTGTAAATGATCTAGCTTAATCTACTAGTTAAATGTGTACAGCGGTATTTCAAATACGCACAAAAATGTATTTAATGTTTTAAAGATAGCTTTAATGACTTTTCCATCAAATGTATACTGAAAAAACAAAACAAAATCAAAGTTGTAAATAAATTATTGGAGTAGGGTTTACAAGAAAATGCTACTCAGTCTTTCTACTTCAAAATTCCAAGTTTAATTCAAAGAGTTGATTGCCAATTCTTTGTAATTAATCGGAAATTACTATTAATTTCCAAGTATTTTTTTTTCTGTGTAGTGAACATGTTCAACAATCATCTTTATTGTGGGTAAAACACCCTCTCTGTAGAAATGTTAAAACTCACATTTAAAAAGGCGCTTTTTAAAGATTCTTATACATTTTTATAGGTTTTAAATTCTTCCTCACATAGTTAAGCAGCAACAATACACTTTTATAATGAAAATGACAAGATCTCATCGTTCCTTTCTAATCACACAAATGTCAGTGTCTACCAGATCTTTCAAGAAGTCATCTCTTATTGTCTAGTATTTAAATGATAGAGATGTATAAGTAATGTCACAAAGAAAGTTGTACCCAACTTTTAGGGTGCGCATTTTGACAAATCTTGTTACTGAGAGGGTCTGACAGTATGCTTTTTTGGCATTATCCTTTAGCATATGCTATTAAATCTCATGAGTCTTCTTTTTCTTCTTCTTTTGTTTTCCAGTGTAGAAACAGGATTTAAGTTAGCTCAGATCAGGGGTGGACTGGCCATCTGGAGCACCAGATGTTTTCCTGGTGGGCCACTGGACAATGTGGGATGGCCTGTTGCTACATAAATATAAAGAAGGAATAATAGTATATTTATGTATAATAGATCTTTTTCATAATGGAATCAGTGTATCTGTACTTCTGTTTAACTTTTGCACCAGAGACTTACATTTACATTTACATTTAGTCATTTAGCAGACGCTTTTATCCAAAGCGACTTACAAATGAGGACAATGGAAGCAATCAAAATCAACAAAAGAGCAATGATATGCAAGTGCTATAACAAGTCTCAGTTAGCTTAACACAGTACACATAGCAAACTTATTATAAAACAGACTTCTCGAGAAAATGCAGGAACAACTTGAAATATGAAAGGTACAGGTTAGGAATTAAGATTATGTTCATTCTTTTTTGTGTTGTGGCACTTGAATTATGTAAAATTGCTTGAATGTTCAAAATGGCAAATTTGATCTTCAGTACCCACAATTCAGTCATTGCCCATTTGCACATACATGTTTCTCTTTCAGCAATGATTTTAAAAACAAGCTTTTCTCTTCTCTATCAGTTCCTATTCACGAGTTCACACTTGCATATAATGAACAGAGTAAAGGTTATGCGTATTTGGCGTGCTGTCCAGGGAGAGGGCTCCGGGCTCGGTAATTACTCCCAAACCCGGGGTACTCCCCCTGTCCGGGGAGAGGGGTCCGAGCTCGGCATTTAGCCCGGACCCAGGAGCGCTTCCCCCCCCCCTCCCCCGAGTGCTCCTCCCCATGCTGGGGAAGGAACTGGCTGAAGGTGAGGAGTCGGGGTGGCGGAGGGATGCTGAAAGTCTAGAGATGATGATGGTAAGACGTGCTTGATTATTTATAGGGGTTCTCTCTTGCACTGATAGGATAGACCGTGTGATTGCTGATGATGAATTGGCCGTGTTAATTATCTCCGCGTGCTCCTCCCGAAATTTGTTAATAAAACATCACTAGTGCAATGACAGCAGAGGGACAGAGGTGGTCATCAAAAGAGACAATAAATTGCAGGGAAATTGGAAATTGTAGCTTGTGCTGACAGATCTTAATGTATAAAGAATCAGGGAGGAGACTTTAATCAGACGTTCAGCCATCAAACACAGCCATGCCTTTTCCTTTTCGAGAGAAACACAATACCTGTCCTACAGCTATTCACCTCCCAGCGTATTACCACCGGCTAGAGTAATCGTATGCTTCTGATTGCCACTATTTTTTTCTAAATGCTGTGACAGCTCAAGCTTTCTCCTTAAAGCTATCTTGAACTGAAATACTAACTGCTTAGGGAGAATATTTTAGGCTTTCAATTCAAGCACAATACGAGACATGAGGTTACATTTGGTTCGCCTTTGCCTGAACCTCTAGCAGCTTTCTTTATTGCAGTGTGTTTGCAAAAGCTGCACAAAGAAGATGGATGGGCTGCCAAAATACATGTATGAAAACTCTCAAATATGCACTTTGTAGCTGGGAAGATGAACAGTGGATTCAAGCCGCTGGTCTGCCTCCTGTGATGTGTGGTTCTCCTGAGTGTATGAAAATTTGATTACTAAAACAATAGTTCAGCCAAAATATAAAATGAAGGGATAGTTGGATAGAAAGTTGGAACCCAAATGCAGGCATTTATTGATGAATACACACACACCAGTTTCCATTTTTTGTGGGGACTCTCCATAGGCGTAATGGTTTTTATACTGTACAAACCGTATTTTTCCTACACCAACTCTACACCTAAACCTACCCCTTACAGGAAACTTTCTGCTATTTCAGATTTTCAATACACTCCATTCTGTGTGATTTATAAGCTTGTCTCCTCATGGGGACCAAAAAAAAAATATCCCCACAAGGTCAAAATTTACTGGTATTACTATACTTGTGGGGACATTTGGTCCCCATAACGTGATGAATACCAGGTACACACGCACACACACACACACACACACACACACACACACACACACACAGAGCCCACTTTAAGCACTGCCGTCATATCACTGTTGTAATATTTCATTGTAACAGTAGTCCAATAGCTAGAATTTTAAGCATTTATATGTTAAATGTTTAGTTGAGATTAAATGCTATAATGCTATATTATTTTCTATTATTATTACGGGTAACAATTAATATTTCATTATTTTAAATTCATTTACAAATGCAAATTCACAATTCCAACGTTACTGAGCAATGGTGCCAAGCGTCCCTTCGTTTCACCTAGTAGTGATTTCTTGAACGAGTGGGTTACAAGTATCGGTAATAGGCATTTAGGTTGACTACCTGCTGTGCATATACATAATATATTTTGTTAATAAAAAATTGAAAATGAGCAGCTTTGTTGTATTTGGCATGCTTCTGTTGTGAGTGACAATGCAGATGACAATAGGCCATAGACATATATTAGCTAGCAGTTGCTGGTTGGATTTAAAGCGACATTCTGAGCCTCAAAGTCAATTTTCATAAATTATAGTACCAAGGTACTTTTACTGATGTACAACCTCAACAGCTTGATCTTTATTTACTACAGGGGAGATGAATGTAGGATTCTTCCTGAAATCCATTACCATCTCTTGATAATTTATGTCAAAAAAAGGACAGATTGCACTAGTCGATAAAATCTGCCATTACAGAACCATAGTCAGGATCATCACTGCTGAGGAGAGAAACGATCATTGAATCACCCACAAACTTAATGATATGACGCCTCTAACTGTGTTTGACACTTACTATAAAGCACAAATGAATGAGGTGAAAGAACGCACCATTGTGGTGACCTGGTAGAAAAGAAATGAGTGCATCAGATAAAACCACATTTACCTTCATATGTTGAGACCTTTCAGTTAAAAAATCCATCAACCAACATATCAGACCAGGATCAATGTTATGTACACTCTCTAGCCTTTCTGCTGAGATATGAGGCTGCATATAGTTAAAAGCTGATGAAAAATCAATAATAACTAACCACACAAAAGTCTTTGCACCTTCAAGATGTGCTAAAATCATATTTAATAGAGCACTTATTGCATCATCAACAACCCTGACAGTCCTGCAGGCAAACTGAAGAGAATCTAGATTTGCCTGCCTTATGTTCAACAGCACATCCTTCACAACCCTCTCCAACGATTTCATAATCAGAGAGGTAAGTGCTGCAGGCCTATACTCATTTAAATTATTTGGAATCTTAAGAAGGTGCAATTACAACCTAAAAAATGAAACAAAAAAATATCTGCTAATTGTTTTGCACAGTTCTTAACAATATAGCCTCCAAACCCATCCTGGCCAAGCCTTTTTCTTTCTCTAACACCCTGGAAAAGGTTTAAAACCATGCCTGTTCTGCATTTATTAAAATATACTCTAAACAGCATTTTAAAAACTGCCAGTTCCTGACTAAAATCATGAATATTGAAAGATTTTAAAAATATATAATTATTTCAAATTGTTTATAAACACATCTTGAAGTGTACAACTAAAACAGTCCCAGGGACAATTAATAGATTCCTCCAACCACACCACAACTAAAAAACATTCTAGCATAATTTTCTTCAGGACCAATTTGTAGAATGAAACCAGGTATACACCATTATGATCAGAGTGGAGTTCTACAAAAAGATTTACAAGCTCCCTTTACAGATCCATAACAAAGGTCTAAACATTTCATATGACATGTCAAGCAGGTCACAAACATGCAGGGGCTTCCTCAATTCGCAGAGGTTAAAATCACCCAAAACAGTGTTTGTTCCCTTGAAGCTTTTGTGAAGTTTTACAATAGTTCAGATTGCAATATCAGTTTTAGATTTCAGGTGAATATACTCTAGCATAACACATAGATGTGGGAACTCTCTTGGTAAGTAATAGGGTTGTCGTGTTACAAGTTAAATGTCAGGTGTAAATAATGTCTCCCTAACAACCACTGAATTACATCAGTTTTTGTTAACATAAAGACATAATCCTCCACCAAGTAATTTGCCTGTTACAGTGGGATCTCTGTCCAAGCAATAGGGTTCCCCAAAATCAGTCTCCAGATTGGAATAATGGTCTTGTTCTTTGAGTCATGTTTCCATAAAAGCAAGAAGACATGCTCTATTGTACTCCACCAGGAACTTAACATTTGCCCATAAGTTTGTTCGGTTTTTTACAGAGTGACTGAACATTAGCCAACATGACCATAGGGAGAGGTATTCAGCGATGGCCTTGTCTCTGATGCATGCCACCATGATCTCCCTCTTCTTCACATCTTTCGGCTTGGATACCCATCCTCGGTTCACCCCAGTAGAACCTGACCGGATAACTCCACAGGGAAAGCTGCCAAAAGGTCCACAGTGCCTGTTTCAGAGTTACGTAGTAGCAGGAAAAACTCTCGGCTATACTGTAGACATTCATGGAGTTTAAAAAAATACCCAAAGATGGCATAAAGCCATCAAAAGGAAGAACCCACCCATCATATTAAAGGGGTCATGAACTGAGAAACCAAAATACCCTTGATCTTTTGACATATAAGAGGTCATTGTACTATAAAAACATCCTGTAATTTTGAGAACTCAAAACTTTGTCGTTAGTCTAAAAACAGCTTATATTGAAGGCAGTCTGCCAAAATGACAGCTTTTGGAAAGTTCTACTTTATGATGTGATAGTGTGGATAAGTACCGGTTCCGCAGAAGAAGATCAACGCCTGCTTCTACATTGCTGCCTGTTTAGCCCCGCCCACCGATTTGCACATGTAGTGTTTACGAGAGAGGCGAAGGCGCAGGTCTATGCAGAAATCAAACAATAAAGATGGCTCTGAAGACAAGACGCTGTGCAGTGCCAAGCTGTGGAAAACCAGTGTTTGCGTGGCCTTCCTTCTGATCCCAACGTTAGGAAAGCGTGGATGAACTTTATTTTTAATGAAGATTCAGACTGCATCAGTAAGAACTTGGTCCTTTGCTCACTTCATTTTACCGCGTATTTGTTTGCAAACAAGGCACAATTCGATGCGGGATTTTCAAAAAGATTGAAACTAAAGGATGATGCTGTGCGGACTATATTGGATCCGACAGTAATGTCTCAACACAAGTGTGAGTAACTGTTTTCATTACGTGGTCACTATTGCTTTGTCTCTTCTTACAGATTGTCTGATATCTATTGAGTTATTTATGCGTTTTTGACCTAAATCACAGCAGTGTCCATCTATGAGGAATGCACGCTGTCAAACATAAACAACTATTAGCCAATCATAGCAGTGGGCATTTGCTTCTGAGACTACTGATTAGGGGGGTCAAAAACAGGACAGAAAATAGCGTATATTGCTTCTAAATTATCATGTTTTTTGATGTAAAAATCTTGATAACATTAGAAGTGGACATCAGAGTATAGTACAAAATAAGAAACAAAGGGAGTCCATTACTCCTTTAAAATATGTCATTGTTGTTGCACCAGTGTCCCTTATACATTCTCCATAGCCCATGTGCCATGTGCAATTGAGAATATGACTAATTTGTTTTGTTTGTTGATTATTGCCACATGTATTGATTTTGTCTGCAGCAATATCTAATGCAATGACCAACACATTCTCACTCCCAACTCATCACATTTTGACGCTTGGACAGGATCCCTCGGTGTCACTTTTTAAAGCTCAGGGTACCCCTTCAGCGTCATTTTTTTTTCGATGTGCAGGATTCTCCATTGCTTTCAATTAGAAACCTTTGGCATCATAGACAGACGCAATGGGCATGCAAATATTCCAAATGACATTTTGGAGTATTACCAGTGATTTTGCCTGTTAAATGTTTATTTTTGAGAAGAGGGTTTTTGGTAGGAGTGAGGTTAGGTGCTGCAATATCTACAAAAGTATGAATATTTATACACTACATTTTTTTATACTTATTTTTTAAAATAAAAATGCAAATACATATGCAAATAATAACATTGTCATCATCTGACGCACGCGTCTTGATCTGATGCATAAGGCAAGCAACTGAAAACAATGAAACGATGAACACAACGAAAAATGACATTAAAGGGGTACCCTGAGTGTTAAAAAGTGAGGGGGATGGATCCTGACTAAGCGTCAATATGTGACGCTTTTTGTGACGCATTTGATCACACTTTCTATTACATCTATGTATTTTGTCTTTGTATGTGGAGACTGAACAATCAAGCTGTGTTTTGGGACAGCTGCAGTACCCATCAATCCTGTATGCCAGGATGAAGACATCTGTCACCAGCCTGGTTCATTAAGTACTTCAAGTGGCAAAACATTGAATGAATAAAAATACAATTGGGAATGAAGTTTATATCATGTATTGAAATAGGGAAGTCAAGTAAGCTAAGTGGTCAAAACTTTATATCTCTCTGAGGATCCTTCTTGAGACAGTTCAATAAAAATGAAACTGTCATCTCAGCTGGCGCAGTGGAATCAATCACCAATGACAGGGACTTTTAGGTGACATCTGGTGACACACCATGACGTTTGCTTCCGGAGAGTGGTGTGAAAATTCACCTCCACAAAGAGCTGTCCTTTAACTCACCACCTCAAAAAATATGATGAACAGGAATATGCCATGAGTCTGGAGTGAAATGGATTGGCAATATTATCACTGACATCTTGTCTACGCTGCATGACGGTGATGTAACTGGACAAAATAGAGACAATATGCAGCAGAGATGAGTCTTTGCTCAACACTCTAGAACAGAAAAGTGCATTCTAGACCACATATGTACATTGGCGGAAAAGTGTATTCCCCTCTTTGTAAGGAATACAATGGTACCCCAAGGTGAAGTTGTTGTTTGGTTGACAGAAAAAAAAAAGAATTCTGGAGAGAAAATAGAGAAGTGTGAGAGAGAAAGAGTATGGGGAGTTGAGAAAAAGTAACAACAACATTGACAGAAAGCTTATGAACAACCTTTCCCCTATACATTTAGTAGTTGTGTTAGATACTCTTATCTATCTTTTTGGTTATAAAATTCCTTTTATTACACTTGCGTCTTCCTTCTTTTGATAATGTGTTGCGGCTCTACAAGTTAGCTAGTATCTACCAAATCCTTCAAATTGCTCAGCTGAAAAATTCTGTCCAATTTACATAATTTAAATTTACCGAACAATCCTCCTTGATTGTTCTTATACTGTTAAGGTGAAGTTCCTTAGCTGGTGCCCTGCAGAAAAAAGGCGGGTGGTCATCTTACAGTCTTGCACACAACAAGTGGCATCTGACCAAAACTTGCCACATAATTTGATTCCTTGTGTGAAAACCAATACATAATTTGTGTGTGTGACCTACTACAGATACCACTGTCACAATTCGCCCCCTGTTGGCAGCCATTGTGCATTTTTAAATCAACAGACTGTAGTCAAGGTATGTGAGACTAAAGCCAGAATCATACTTTATGGAAATGTAGACGCATTGCGATCCTGTTGAGTCGTTGCAATGGAAAGTAGTTAAAGCCTGCTTGAAAAACTGTTAAATAGATTAAGTTGTAATTATTTATTTGTATAATTAATTACTATTAATTGTCAAAAATTTGTAGTAACCAGCTAGCTGGAAACTGAAGATGACACCAGTGTACCTGTTGGCAGTGTTGCAATTGGACTACTTTTATACTGTTGCTGTGGGGTTTTTTTTAGTGTAGTGATTTCTACCTAGAACCCCAGGAATGTGATTTTGGAGTGATTTTGATAGCCAATTTTGATAGCCATTTTCTCCCAGAATGCGATTGTACTAGATTTGGTCATGATTGGACTAGTTTTGAGTGCCAATTGGGCTGGTTTTGTTACGCAAACCTGGAAACCTTGCCTGTCAGCATGCTGTCTTCTCTGTCTGTCTCAGATTGTTGTACCTATTTGTTCAGCATTTGTGCTGTTTTTATTCTGTATGGTGTCACACTGGTATTTTGTAGACTCAGTGTTGACCTTTGATCGTCAAGCTTTGATTAACATCAGAAACTGTATGGTAGCTTACCTGGGAGTTTGTCCTGCTCTGCATTCTTGCTTTCAATCCTCGTTCAATCAAACTGGAGTGTGTTCGCCAGCTACCTTGCTGTGTTCCTCCTTTAAGAAAGCGCCGCAGGAAGAGAGGTACTTATGGTGGTGTTTGAGTGAGAATCAGATGGCCATTTGCTTCAATCTTTGATGGAGTTTCCCTGGCATTCTTCTGGATATTTTCCACTCATCTGTTTGCTCTGCTCCTCCACGATTACAGATTCGCCATGGAGGACTACACTGATTAAACCTACATCTAGAACTAGATTACGTTCAACTGGACTTGACCTCGCCATTGCATCCTCCTCTGAATTTGGCCTTAGTTAACTCTAGGTCCTTATGCAACAAAACTTTTATTCTAAATGACTTTTTTCACTAGAGGTGTAAAGGACTTTTTTACTGGATGTTTATTTATTTTACTAGATTTTATTTATGGATAAATGGAGCAGCAAGTGTGTCGTTAGAGACCTTTCGATTTCTGTCTATCACTCAGCAAGTTGTATTGAAGTGACCTAATAAACTACACTTTTTGTTCTGAGCAAGCAGTAGGTGGTCGACTTAAAGGTATAGGTTAACCTTGCAGCCTCTGACTAAAATTGGACTGGCTAGTTGTGACCGTGAGATCCATGACCTTCAGTGGGCATAAGACATGAGACATTTGGGTCACTGGTGTATGAATAATTGAAAGTATGGGATGTCCAGAAAAATCAAATATCTAAATTCATATATAACCAATACTTGAAACACAGAATACATGCATTATACCTTCACCCACGCCGTTGAATTCCATCATTGGGTCAGTGGGTGGTCCATACACAGTCTTAGTCAAACAATATGTTGGTTTTATCTGGCCAACCTGAAGATCATACAGAGAATCATACAGGTTATATAGTTGCGCTTTATTCAGTCTGTGTGAGATCTTAATGTCTGCATTAGTCAGGGCATGTCTTAACGATTTGAGATATGATGCCCACTTAAAGCACGGCCAAATTCCAGAAAACTGTTGCAGAATGGAGGTAAGAGAGGGCTATATATAGGATTCTTCTGATGATGATTGATTGGATTATCTGAATACTGTATGTTCATCCAGAACATTTTTTTTTTAAAATAAACTTAAAATATGGGAATGATTTTGATTACCATATCAAAGCTGTTGTGAAGAGTGGTTTCTTCCATCTCAGAGTCGCTGCAAAGTTGAAACATATTGTGTAATTTGCGTACCTTGAAAAAGTCATACATGCATTTACAGTATGTAAAGTTGTTTAGATTATTGCAATGCCTATATTTCGGTATTGGCCAATTTTTCAAGATTTACATGGAATGGTAGTTGTTTATACCAGTATTCGTCATTCTCCCTGAGATCAGCCAATCAATTGATCTTTATTATTCCCAGGTTACATGCAAGATGGGTCTCATCTCAAGACCCATCTGTTCTCCCTGGGCTTTGAAGCATATTGCTTAATGAGTGCCTATAAGTGTTTTTTTTTTTTAATATACTGTATTTTTTATGGCTTTATTACCCCAGCAACACATGCACAATCACCTCCACTGCCACATTTTCAATGCAAGAAGGTAAAGAAACAGTAAACAATAGCCTACAGTGGTTTCAACATAGCAACATAAAAAACAACAACCCATACAGCAATAATTCTTGAACTTTGCTGGAAGTAATTCTTAATTGATGCCACTATGTATTGATAGGTGGTGTCATAGACAGCGGAGAACGTGGGTGGTGATTGCAAGTCAGAGAATGCGAGTACAAGTCTGCAGCTGGACCAATCTCACACTGAGGTTCTCATTAGTGCCTGGGAAAGACTTGCCTTTTACAACGCAACATAATAGAGAAAATGTCAGTGTGTGGTGTAACCTTTCATGCTATGCTTACACATCCCTCCTCATCAATCACTCGGGTACTAGAATGAAGATGAAGCACATGGATTATATTGAAACGATGCATGAAAAATATCTGTGGAAAGTAAAAATATTATATCATTTGTTCTTTCATGACTGTTTTTTTCCCCCTCACCACATGGTTTTGCATGATTATTCTGCTGCTAATAATCAGAACATCACTCAATTAACTCTTGTGGCAGGGCTATTACATGTAGAAGGTAAAAGTGATTCTGCGTAAATGAGTTCCCGCTGTGTAAGTAGCCCTTCATGGATTCGGGGCACAAATGACCTGCAGTTAAGTTCCACTACCATGAAGGATGAAGGTTAGCTACATCTTGGAAATAGGCACGCTCACGGAGGCCAAGGGTTTTAGTTGCTGTAAGACGGAGGTGCACTTATACTGTCCACCAGTTCTTCCATTTTTCACAAACATGGGGCATCATATTTGGCACCGATATCAGAGGCAGGAAATGAAATATGCATTCTCCCCTTAGAATCTGCTTCCTACAAGTTTGGCTGTCCTCATTTTATGTGTCAGTTCAGTTTGAAGTTAGCAAAAGAGAGCTGTTAGCAAACATGCTTATTGGATCCCGTTGTTCAGCAGGGACATGCAAATGCTGCCGTCGCAGCATAATGGGGTGTTTCCTAGCACATCAAATTTCACCCATGAGTAGTGAGAAGCACATTCACAGTCTTCACGCAGATGTTGAAAGATGGACCATTGTGAATAATATCTGTACTCTCTTGGAACAAATAATTTTCATCTCATGCAGAAAATTAAACAAAGGCTGTTTACTTTGGCACAATGGGCAGATTAGCTTAGAGGAACAACAACATTTTTTTTATAGGGGTTGTTTCCTGCCAACCAAAAAATTCAAGTAAACAAGTCTCAGTTCCGATGCACATGACCTGTGAATCTCCACGGTACCTGCTGCTCACTGTGCTGACAGCCGGGAAGCATGAATGAACACATCAGGAGTGCCAGAGCCAGAAGCCACAATGGGGGAGAAGTTTGTAGAGTTAGATGTCAAAGACTTGACACCATCACTGAAGCCATTATACGCAACACGTAAAACAGAAGCAAGACAGCATTGCTATACAGTTTCTTAGCAACGAATGCAGTGCTTGCTGTGCACATGAGCTTGTAGCGATTACAGGCGAAGGCTGCGGCAAACATTAAAATCGACATTGTCATATCTTTTCTTAGGTTTATTTTTCATGTAGCTCTTTCTCTCCGGAAAATAAACTTGTTCAGCACTTTTCTGGGATCTTCAACCAGGCATCATGCATCACGAACCAACTACAGTTCTGACACATATTCATATGACAGAGAGACACAAGTGGTGTAATTTTCATTTCGGGCCGATATTCATGTAGTCAAGATCACAGAAAAATGGAGACAATTGCCAGTTCTTTTTAACATAAACTTACATTCCAAAATGTTCTGGAAACCAAATATGATTATTTGGGCATGTGTGCCTCCTCCTGTATTTTATCATCTGCGTCAGTTATGTTAGCTATTCCAAGACCTTCTTTTTCACTTTAATGCTTGCTTTGAGTATGTCTGCAGACCATTTATACATCACTTCACAAATCTTTCATAAAGATTCTATGCTGGGCCAGCAAAAACGGCTACAAGCACTCAGTGTTGATTGACAAGCCAACTAGGTTATTTCTGGTGCCCTGAAGAACACATTTAGAGTTGATGTTTTTCTGCTAGATGTATTAGTTGTGTAGTGGAGCACATGTAGGGGTTGTATATTAACATACACTTGATGCGTAAGCAATATCAATTCCGTGCTTGTTCTTTCTCATTCCGAAAGATAGCCAGTACTGTCTACCCCCAGAAGACATGCATTTCTAGGAAAATAAATTCCATTACAGAATGCCACTCTGGTCAGGGTGTCCAATAGCGAGGGTAATGGAATAACAGCCAACAACATGAAGCTTCCCTCTGTGAGACAGAACCTTCTGCTAAAATAATGTCACCATCAACACAGAGCTATTACATGACCTGTAAATATTTCTGCTGCCTGTTTGTTGAAAGTTACAACGTACTCACAGCACATTGTAATAAATAAAGCCAAAAAAAGTCAAAAAGACACTTACAATTAAAGTGAACCAGGCCAGTGCCCAAGAGGGTTAAAAGTAGAAAATTGAAGCTTAAATTTTTCTTTATATAGCTAGTTCAATGTTAGGACCCAGCAGGGGCTACTGTTGATTTTAGATTTGTTGCACCTAAACTGACGCAGTGTGAGTGACCCACGATTTTAACAAGTGACCTTGTATGTGGAATTTTTGTTTTTGTTCATTTGCTGCTTTTGTATAACAGCGACGTGGTATGAGTTGAATCACTAATGACGTGTCAGACAGGTATCATTCAGGGTAGAGCTATGAATGTTTTGTAGAATCACATACTTTATCAATGTAAGGTGCATCCAAATTTGCATACCTATGCACTATTCTATGCCGTTTTGAAGTATAAATAGTGCTAGTAGTGTGTTCACAGTAAAAATCCCAAAAAGAAGAACTGCACTTTAAAGACCCAAATTATGCACTTAATCAACTGAAGTGTGGAATGTTGAACACTTCATGCATTCAACTGTCACAGGTTTAACAGACGAATAACTGAATGCACAAACACAATCAGTGCTAGTTTAGACATCATTGAGCTGTAAATGCCTGTTCAAATTTTTACGGTTTAAGCATGGACTGAAAAACAGGAAGAGAAGGCACTGTTTAGATAGATAAAGGAAGATCTTGGACCAGCTATAGCAAAGCCTTGATCACCACAGTGTTTCAGTTTGGACCTGGGGATAGAGAGCATTCATAAATGTCCAGATGTAAGCCGTCTCATTGACTAGTGTGGACACAACAACTCAGAGAGATAAACCAGTGCTTGATTATGTAATGTTTTAAAAAACATTTCATTTTGTATACATATATTTTGAACAACACTCTAAATTTAACTGGCCTCCAGTGCAGGAAAATCAGGATGGGGGTGATGTACTCAAATTTACATCTGCCAGTCAAAAGCCTGCATTTAGGACAATTTGCAAGCACTCCATGGAAAAGTGATTAAGTCTATAATAGAGCGAGCTGCAATAGTCCAGACAAGATGTGATAAAAGCATAAAAATGATGGGGAAAATAAATGACATGATTTAACATCCCGCATGTATTAGCTTATCAAATTTAAGTCCTGAATCAAACATAAAAGTTTTTTTTTTTTTTGCACACATAATAGCATTGGGTTAAATAACCAAGGTTGTAGTGTAATCAAAAGAGTTGTTAAAATGACTCAGATAATCATCAGCATTTTGATTTCAAAGTGATGATTCCATTGTGCCGTAGTTACAGACTGCTGTGAAATGATGAGTCCTTTGGGCTTGCATTGGGTCAAACTGACCAGGAAAAGCAGCAGTAAATAAGATTTATGGTAAGGAAAACCAGTATCACAACTTTCAATGTCCAAGATGGAAAAACCATGTGTAAAAAACAGGTCCGAAGTGTAACTGTGAGTATGTGTAGGTCCTTGCACCCTCTATGTGAAGTTGTCCAAGTTTACAAATCTCCCTTGGTAGTGGCTTATTGGGGCAGCAAAGGTGAATATTATTTGGTTATTTTAATAACATTTGTGACCCTGGACCACAAAACCAGTCTTAAGTGTCATTTTTTCAAAATTGAGATTTATACATCATCTGAAAGCTGAATAAATGATCTTTCCATTGATGTATGGTTTGTTAGGATCGGACAATATTTGGCCGAGATACAACTATTTGAAAATCTGGAATCTGACGGTGCAAAAAAATCAAAATACTGAGAAAATCGCCTTTAAAGTTGTCCAAATGAAGTTCTTAGCAATGCATATTACTAATCAAAAATTAAGTTTTGATACATTTATGGTAAGAAATTTACAAAATATCTTCATGGAACATGATCTTTACTTAATATCCTAATGATTTTTGGCATAAAAAAATTCGATAATTTTGACCCATACAATGTATTTTTGGCTATTGCTACAAATATACCCCAGCGACTTAAGACTGGTTTTGTGGTCCAGGGTCACATTTTATCAAACCTTGATAGTACAACCTCCAGGAAATCTGCCTATTTGTTTTACTAAATATTTGATTGTGGAAGTCGATATATAATTGCAAATAACAGGATCTGACAATTCCTTTAAAAACATTTGTAACTCAAAAATTCCATATGCATCTGATGGAATGGTCTGGCCATTAAGGTTGTTTTAGTTAATGTTGTTAGACAGCAGCTTATTATACACCCGTTTTGCCCGGTCATCCGGGGGAGTTAAACAAAGGTGCAATTCTGAGAGACAAGTTCAGGAAAAAGCATTTAAAACCCCATCTTTTGTTCTAGATTCTGTCGTAAAGATAAAATCCTGGTTTTGTAATGTAAAATAAAGGTCTTAATAATCAAAGACTGAACATTAATCAGTGACATCTTGAGCAGCAGTGCTTCCCTGGCTGGGTCCCACTTTGTATTAGGTGGCCTTAACTACTGTGTACTTACATTTAAATTAATCATTGGAGACAATGCACTTATTGTGTACATACATGCTTTTACATTGTACTTATATTTTTAAAAATACCAATATGTAGTTACATCTGTAATTAATTTCTGTAATTACATTTATAATTACACTGTTGACCCATCCCTTACACCTTAACCCACCCTTAAACCTACCCATACCACCAAACCTGTCACTAACCTTACCCGTATCCCACATCAATAGCAGCAAAAGTGTTTTACAATAAAATATGAACACAATAAGTACACTGTGCTTATTTTTTGATGTAGGTACATAGTAGTTAAGGCCACCTAATATAAAGTGTAACCGTCATTTATAATAGCTACCAGCTAACATCAACATTTTCAGACAGACGTTTTGACTGTAATATAAAATCAAATGGTTACACTTTATTTTAAGGTGTCCTTGTTGCAGTGCAATTATACATTTAAATACTGAGTAATATTAATTAACTACATGTACTTACTATATGGTTAGGGTTGGGATAAGGGTTTGGCTTAGGGTTACTTGCATGTAATTATGCATAATTAATAGTTATTATAATAGTAAGTGCATGTAACATGTAACAAAGACACCTTAAAATAAAGTGTTACCAATCATATAAACATATAATTATGATAAGGTCATTTGTCTAAGTTCTTTAAGCGGTCTCTGGTATTTAATTAGAATAATGTGTATTATGCCATTAGTTAACATATGTAACCTTCAGCATTGCACACAAATCTATATATAGTATACTTATACGATAAACACAAATGAGCTGCGGCACTAACTCTCTTTTGACTCAGATAAACTCTGCCTTTGTCCATATGAGACAACTCAAGCCCCATTTGGCCCACTTTGGGCCAAGGTATTTGGCTTGGCAAAAAGCCCTTGGCTGTTGGCCCTAAGGAGGCATAATCAGTCTCTGGAAGTGACAGTAGAAACGACTGGCCCTTGAATGCAGTAGCACAGCCATGTTTGGCCCAATAGTGGAAACGCAGCTAGTGGGCGAGTTGTAGTTATCCAGATGCTGTTTTGAATCCCCAATCCATGTCAGTGTCACTAATGTAGATAACATGCACATACCAGAAAGCAGCAGCATAAGCGGCATTGTTTTCTTTGATTATTATTTATTTATTTTTTAAACCAATTTTGGCCAGTCACTGTCTCAATTAGTGGGGCTGAGATAGCAGCCCTATGCCCTGTGATGATTTAAATAATTACAGTTTAGTTGCACCATAATGAAAACATTCTTCTAAATGTAAGTGTAATGGGATGTGCAGGCAAGAGTGTTCAGTCGGTATGTTTCTTTGTCACTTAGGCTGTAATTTCCAAATGACATGTCCTTCGGTGAGTCAAGGGCACAAGCTGACAGTGTGCTGTCATCAGCGCTGCGTGGTGACCCATGGGCCCAGTGAGATTGCTTTACTTCCTCACTGTTTGTGATTTTATGGCTCTGTTTCAAAACTGCCTACAAAGATCTGCCTACAAAGATATAAGCATTTTCAGTCATCTTAGACTGATGCAAAAGCTGTTTCACAAGGTAGGCATCAACATTATGCTGCCTTCAACAATATCTGCCAAAAATAAAAGGAAAAAAAAAAAAAATTTTCAGGCAGTCACAGTGAAAGAAGTCCTAGAATGTACTGCAACAATTTATTTCAACTGGAAAAATGAGAAAAATGATTAAAAATAATAGATTATAAATGATTATAAATATATAAAATTTACATAATATTGTTATTCTTTATTATAGTTATATGCCTGGATAATTATGAAATAAATATAAATATAAATATAAATAATAGCAAAATAATAATAACAATAATACTACAGTAAAGACACTTTAAAGATGTTGTTCTAACTGTGTGCACTTTAGATTATCTGATGCCAATCTCCTCCTCACTGGAAACAGACAGAAGTCTCCAGCCTGTGAGAAAATAACAGATACAACGTTCTTCTGAGAGAAGCGACATTAACAGATACATCCATGTTCTGAGACCTGTGAAGAAAGAGACAATAAAAGATTCCATGCTTCGTCTCAGCCGGTGTGATAGCAGGAAATAACAGAAATAACAATGATACAACTATGCTCTGAGTCTGTGGCCTGTGAAGGCAGAGAGAGCAACTGAAAAGTCATGCTTGTGAGGCAGCAACAGATAGGAAAACATTCTGGGTTATCTGCAATCAGCACAGGCTCATTGGAAAAATACCTAGTATACATTAAATTCATTTCCACCTTCTCCATATTTTTTTCCTTTAATTTTTTACATTTTTGTCTTTAAATGTCGTCTGTGATCATCTAACACTGCAATGCCTGAACCGTAAATACAAAACTGTACAAATCAACTGCTGGAGAAAAAAAAAAATTGCAGTCAAGTCAATTTTATTTCTATAGCGCTTTATACAATAGAGATTGTGTCAAAGCGGCTACACAGAGATAAACAGGAAAGCATCAGAATCAATTACGGAAACAACTACAGAGACAATTCAGATTCAGTCACCTATTTATATAGCCCATTATAAAATACCGATTGTTTAAATGCAGCTTTACAGGGAAAATGGAAAAACGATCAAACGATGCAAACAATAATGTCATTGTTCAACCAAAGTCAGTTCAGTGTTGATTCAGTTCAGTTCAATGACTGTGTAAAGATCATCAATTATGAAATATGTTCAATTCAGCTTTGAATCTGCCCTGTAGAAAACAGAGATATCATCATCCAGTTCAGTTCAGGTCTCATCCGATAGTGTCTGTATAGTTAATTGAAAAATAATACTGAATATTAAGGGTCCCCAACTAAGCAAGTCAGAGGCGACAGTGGTAAAGAATGCAAACTCCATCTGTGACAGACACGGAGAAAAAAAAAACAAGAGAAACCAGGCTCAGGGAGTTCTTCTCTGGGGAGACGAACCAACATGGTGTGGCTGTATTGCAAGTCAGAATTGTGGACTGATATCTTTCTGAATATTCATCCAGTTCCTTCTGCTTGAAATAATAGTGTCATTAGCTCAAGTAAGTTCAGATCAATAACAGTGTAACGTTCATCAATTTGAAGTGAGTTCAATTCAGTTATAAGCCGTTCTACAAAAGTGAGCCCAGGCTTGCGGTCCTCACATTTGCTGAGGCACAGTGGCGGCTGAGATTGTGGGGATCGCAAATGAGGAGGTGGATGTGCTCAGCACTGAGAACTCGAGAGATTGAGGACTTGCCACTTATCTCTTGCTTAGGAGCTGGTGGAGATAGTTATTCATGCCGTGGCCAAGCTAAACATCGACTGGCCAGCCAAAGAGGCAGGATGTTTGTCCCTGAAAGTAAATTGGATGAATGTTTCCTGCCTATAAAATCACAACCTCCATTTCGGGGCCTGCCGTTTTTCCTGATCTCCACACTGAGGTGTCAAGATTGTTTTCAGCCCAGCTCTTCAGTACCCAAGTCACTAATTACTCAAATATAAGGGGTTTGAATGAGAACAGGTATGGAGCGATGCCTAAGGTGGAACAGATGCGTGCGAGCTATCTGTGTCCTGACAAAGCATCGTCCCTCAAAGCCCCGACTTTACCAACCAAGCCATGTAGAACAACTTCAGCCTTGGTGGGTAAGGCTTACATGGCAGCAATTTAGGCTGGTGCATGTCTGCATACAACGGCTTTGTTGCAGGTGTACCAGGTGGACCTGCTACAGTTTGTCTCTCTGTGCCACCAGGGAAATGGCCAAACCCATCACACCTTCCTAATTCGTTTTCGCCGCTATGCTTCTTTTGCGATGCCATTAACACCATTGTCGAGAGGTTCCAGGAGGCCAAGAAGCAAGCAGCAGTGTTCTAGCGCTACCTTCCTCGCTGGGTTCAGGTCTTGGGCGCAGCGGTTTCCAGCAAGTTCAGTTTTCAGCGTACGCCTGGAGACGTTGCAGCACTGTGAAGCTCGCACCCTCTGAGGAAATTATCAGAGCAGCCAGTTTGGTTGTTCTCTGCTGGTCATCTGCTTCAGGGCACCTAGTATTACTCAAAATACACCAGAGACCAGTCTCGAGAGACTGGTTCTCTTAGTAGACCATCTGGCATCGTAGAAACTGCCGAATGCGTCTCAATGGGTCCTGCAGACTACAGAAAGAGACTACAGAATACAGGCTCAGGCAGCTCCTCCACATACTGAATGGACAGCACCAGGCGAAGTAAAAGGGCTACTCATGGCATGACAGTGCGAAATAGTGCATGTTCACAGATAAAGGCCCATTCACACCAAGGGCGATCACTATAATGATAACTTTAATAATCATTCTAATTCTATGAGAATAGTTCACACCACAGCTATAATGACACTCTAAAAGCGAGTGTTGGATTTGCTTTTAGAACGATTTTCCAGCTGATGAACAATAAAAAATATTAGCCAACCAGAATCCGTACTGCTTTAAAGAGCTCCAGCATTTAAAGCACTAGACAACATAAATGCAGCATTCATATAACAATCAATGTTATTGTCTGCTGGTGTGGACACTGATATGTTTTTTTTTTTTTTTGGACGCAAAGTAGTTATAGTAGCTTAGTCCTCTTTGGCAGAAAGTGCAGTTTTGATTGGTCCCTCTCGGTAGAAATCACATTCCAGGGGGCAACTCAAAAGGACTGAAAGGGCACTTTAGCATTGGCCCATGCACCGCTCTGGTAGACATGGTATAACCTTATGAAAGAGTGGATAAAAGTTGTTTGTTCAAATAAATGCTGTTCTTTTCATTTTAATGCAGATTCTTTTTTAAAACAAGGCACCGTTCAACGCAAGCTTTTCAGAGAGACTGAAAATAAAAGATGATGCACTGCCGTCTACATTGGATCCGACAGTAATGTTGCAACACACAAGTGTGAGTAGCAATGTTTTTACCATGTGTCACTATTGTTTTGTCTATTACAGGTCGTTTGATTAGTTTTCAGAGTACATCACACCAGCATTCATCTGTTATTTTAATATACAAAACTGTTACTCAGTCATAGCAGTGGGCATTAATTTCCAAATTTTGAATGGGGCACACCTATCAAAATGATGTGTTTCAAAGAAAGGGTCAAAAACAGGGAAGAAAATAGCATATTGCTTCTAAATTATGATGGTTTTTAATGTAAAAATCTTGCTAACATTATAAACGGACAATCAATGGGTCATATGTCACCATAGAGAAGGCTATCGTTTCATTGTAGATCATGTTATGACATTCTGATTAAAAATTGAGGTCAAATTAAAAAAAAAAAAAAAAGATTGTTCACAATACGATCTATAATAGTGGTTTTCAAGCCTGTTCTGGAGCATCACCAGCGCTGCACATTTTACATGTGTCCCTAATCTAACACACCTGATTCAACTCATCAGCTCATTAATAGAGAAAGCAAGACCTGAAGTGGGTGTGTCAAATAAGGGAAACATACAAAATATGCAGTACTCCAGGTGCTCCAAGACACTGATCTATAACATGCTTTTAGAAATATGGAATTTTCATTTAATGTCAACTCTAAAGCATAAGGCTTCAACATAAAATGTGAAAAAAAAAAAAAAAAAAAAAAAAAATCTGAACACTTTCTCAGTGCTCTGTATTGTATAAAAAATACTGCCAAAATATTCACATATCAGGATGTTCGGTCAGTTCAGGGGTGTTACAATTTCTGGCTCATTTCCACTGTTTTGAGTTTTAGGGCTCTTATTTTGAAGTGTTTTTTTCTATTCCCATTGTTTGGCTGTTTCATTTCCCTTATTTAGTTTTGTAATCTCTTTGTAATTCTATGGTTCCGCTTGTTTGTTGCCATAGCAATTCATTACCTATATCTTTTCCTTGTCAAGCCCTTGTCACCATGTGTATTTACACCCCAGTCTTTCCTGTGCTGGTTGTCAAGTCTTGTCGATTGTGGGTGTATGAATGGTTTTCTGTTGGGTGTAGATGTGTCAAAGACATACAAAATGTGCAGTGTTGTGGGTACTCCAGAACCAGTGTTTAAAACACTGATCTAAAACATGTCAGATGTTTATTTATTTGGCTAATGTCAAACAGCACAGTATACAATAAATGATAACGGCGGTGTTTGAGAGGTTTCTGCAGATATTTATGCCTGTACTGTGGGCCTAAGCTAAGAAATAAAGAAAGCACTGAGATTTTTCCATGGTCTGTACTGAAATTGATTTTAGAGCAATAGGAAAAACAAATCTAAATAAAAAAACATCTATTTCCTGGAGACTGCTAGCTGCAGTTTGGAGCTTTATATTTCATTTGAAAGCAGGTTTGTGTGTGTTTTTGTGACTCCTTTTTCACATTCTCCACCAAGCCGGCTGCAGTCATTGAGTTTGGAGTAGATTTTATTACATCAGATTCGATCAAACTCTATAACCTTAATCGGTCTTTTTCTTTCTCACCTATTAATCCAATTCATCTGACACCCTCCTTCAGGGCAGGGGAAGTGTGAGTGTGTGTTTGTGAATGATTACCGGATCTCTATCAAAATGCTTGTGTGCTGACTAGCATCAGTACTTGATGAAGTTTCAAGACCACTTGTGTGAATATTAGTACTGTCAGTCATCCGTCTTATTCCATATTTCCTCCTCTCTGTGAGCTTCAGTAGTGGTGTAGGTATCAGTGCATGTATAGATGGCTTTCTACAGCACTATGACTGCTGCATTATCTGGGTATGTAAGACAAGCTTTTTTTTTTTGCTTCAGTTTAAAAAAAAATCACTCACACTGCAGTAAATAAAAAAATAAAATAAAATAACAGATGACTAACTGAGGATGGCTTAGTTTGAGGTGTGTGCTTTTGTGCAGGACTTGATTACGGTGAAGATCAGGGACATGTGCGCTGATTAATTGTGAATAAGTGCAGGTGATTAGTATTCGGGTGACTGTGCTCGATCAGTGCTGGTGACAGAGGAGCCTGGTGTGTCTGTGACACTGTAGTTACACTTGTGTATTTAAGCCATCAAATATATTTCATTATACTGTAATAACTCTATCTGCCATAGAGTAATAATCAGAGAAATAAAATATGTGGATTAAAATGTTTACAATGACATGGGAAAACCTCTTAAGTCCCTTTTATATGCTGCTTGTCATTAGTAAATAAAATTTAAATTCAAATAAAATGAAATAGCCTTGTATGTTGTTGCTGTTTTTAAAATGTAAAACACATGAAAAGGTAATGCGGCATGTAATGTGAAATTAAGATAATAGTACTACAAAATTTTCTGTAAAGCTGCTTTGAAACAATGTAGTGTTATATATGTATATATATATATATACACACACACAATGACTTGCCAATGTCTAACCGTAGTGCAGTTTTCTGCAAGCTGTGGTGGAATGAGTAGTGAAAAAACTATGCTTGATTAAAAGTAGTGTGAGTACCGTAAAAGTACTTGACCAAATAAATAAATAAATAAATAAACACTTGAGTAAAATTACTCATGAGTAGTGAGTAGTGAGTACTGAGCTGTGGAAAACATTACTGTCTGCAGTTATGGTGACTGACTGTTTACGAAATCGAATGAGAACACCCAGAAGAGAATTACTGAGGTCAGGGCTTGTTAATAGCACATCGTTGAGGGAGACTACATTGCATTGGGCACTAGAATCAACTATCTGGAAATCTTCCAGGTTTTTCAGAATGGTATACACCAAAGATGGAAAGATACCACTGTTCCTTCATTGCATGGTAGTTACTTTTATACCATTTTCAAGAAATTATTTCAAATGAATTACTCATGTGTAAAAATACCTAGAATACATCTTACATCTTAATCATTATTTAACATAAAAATATACAAATATCATGAATTATTATCATGAATTTAATTAATAACATTTCTGTAGCTTAAATGGTATGAATTAATAAAATGTATACCTTGAATGCAACATAAGCTGCTTTGGATAAAAACATTTGTCAAATGCATTTAAAATAAATATTAAGTTATTCAGGATTTGCATTACAAGAAATATTATGAAGTAACCTTGTTGTAAAAGGTCAAACAATGTCATTTTTAAAACAAGGCTACTTGTTTTACTGTATGTTCTTATTATTTGTTTGTTGCATGTTGGTTGGACCACACTTGGTTTACATACACTCTACTCAAATGATATATGTAAATACCATTGTGTTTATTTTCTTTTTTTTTTTCCTTTTAATATAGGTCAAAAATAGCATGTCTACAGGTCCAGGACATTATTAAATGTGTTACTTTTGTATGCAGTTTTTCATTATTAATTGTACTATATTAACATGTTAACAGCCCTAATTCTTACAGTTTTTTGATTCAACTACTATTAAAAAAAGCATGAGTCACATTAGAAAAATTCACATTATCTTATCTCACTTCACATCTCCGTGAATTCACCAGTATCGACAGTTAAATCAGATGAAGATGTTCAACTTCTGTTTGTGTGTAATATTGATTTACCAGCATCATAAAGAATCCCTATCGCTTGGAGGAGCTTGACTGGCCTTGCTTTCATGTTAGTCGGCGTCTCTTTGAACTTGGCGTTGTGGGGGTTGAAAAGCTGGCGAGTCTGAAGTACTGTAAATCATGGATACAATCTCCATATACACGCTGCCCCCTACATTCTCCACAAGCTGCCAGCTTGTGGTACTCAAAAAGAATAGAACATCACAATAATACATATTTCATGAAGGCAAGGCCAATAGTGAGCTAGTACACTTCCAGTGGAAGGGAAGAGGGTTTGAATGGGGCATTGTGAATGGCATTACTTTCAATGAGTGGAACAGGAAATTTAGAGCAAAGAGTTTAACTTTGGGGACCTCAAAGCCTACAGGAATGGGGTTGCTGATATGTGGAAAGATAAGGATTTAGGAGGCAAGAGGGAAGATTACAACAACAACAACAACAACAATAATAATAATAATAATAATAATCAAAGTTGTGGGTTCAACCTCTGCAGCTGATTGTAGATAGGACACAAGACTGCTAAAAGTAGTGATGGTTGCTTTTGAAACACTGCTTTATAAAACTTTGAAAATATTATTATTTAATGAAATTTAATACTTATGCATGTGTTTCAGGCCCCAGCTCAGGAGACCCAGGTGACAGATTAGTGTCACTTGTAAAACAAGATGAAGTTAAAAGAACAGGAGAGTCTTGTCTGGTCCTTCACAGCTTCTCTGCTGATATAATATTTATGTAATGCACAGTCAGTCAACTTCAAGTACGAACAATTGCTTTTAAAACATTACATCACATTCATTTGTCTGTGTCTCTCTTATTACTTCACATTAGTGTCACCAACATAAAAATAAATCATATTTTGTCATATCTTTTGTCGCATTTCTTCATCTTTGGTTAACATTTGAATACTCAATAGAACCCTTTTATTAGCAGCAATAGTCATGTTCACCAACAAAATGAGATTTAATAAACATTTTGTAACAGGAAATATGTAGTATAATGCTATAAAATAAACCTAATGACTACTGGAGCATACTTACATCACTTTTTTTCTGTCTTTCTGATCCTGTCTTTCTTACCTTACCTTACCTTACCTTACCTTACCTTACCTTACCTGTGTGTGATCGGACAAAGCTGTCACTGCATTAAGTGTTGGGTATGGTCGTAGTGCAGGCTGACCTGGGGTGTCATAAGTGTAAATCTGTCTCGGCCTTTTCTCCCTAGTAGACCTCCTCACTTCAGCTTCACCCTCGATATTCCTTGCTACCCCTTCTGGCTCAAAACAGGCATCTATCCACTCTCCTCATTTAGATCACGCCCCACATGTGGTACCACGTATGTATTTAGTTCTTTTACTGACAAAATTTCTAGTGTCCTTGATTCTTTATTTCTTTCTTTGTATTTGACTAGATCCTTCCCTTACAGGCACTTGCTCAGTTGGATTGTCATCCCCTGGTTCTGTCCATGCAGCTGACTGGGATCCTCAAACAGTATCTTCCGTGTTACTTTCCTCATCTGAGTCATTGTCTCCAATGTTCTCTTTGTTGGATGTCTGTCTTTCTGTCTTCCTTTGTTTTTTTCAGCTTTCATCAGTTGTGAAGTTGTCATGGGAGCCTTTACATGAAAGTCATTCACAAGTAGCAGTGAATTCTGGTGCGGAATCCTAGTTTTCTTGTTGTCTCCATTTTCAGGGTAGACTACATAAACTGGGTCATCAGACACCTGCCCCTTCAACACGTAAACCACTTTTTCCCAGTAGGATTGTAACTTCTCTGGACCCCCTAGTTCTCCAAGGTTTCTGACGAGCACTTGGTCTGCTGCTTTCAGTATGACTCCTCTTGCTTTTTGGTCATATTCCCTCTCACACTCGCTTGACGACTATTTCCTTCAGCGATCTTGTATGCTCCATCCATTTGCACCACCCGGTAGTATCCCGTGGACTCGTCTCATGTGAAATTGTAAGAATGCATGATTTGAGGTAAGAGATCTTTCCACCTTTCATTTTCCTTTTCTGCCAGTGTGCTTAACATCTGAAAAAGGGTCAGATTGTACCTCTCGACTGGGTTGCCCTAGAGGTGGTATGGCGATGTTTAAGCGTGAACTGTTAGAGAGTGTGGAAGAGTTTGTTTTCAAATTCACAGCCCTGGTCGTGATGTAACTTTGCCAGATATCCAAAGCGTGGAATGTAATCTTGAAAGAAGCACTCAGCTGCAGTCTACCCTGACTTGTTCATGGTTGGGTAGGCTCGAGCGAACCTTGTGAAATGATCAATGACCGCCTGGATATATTCATATCCTCCATGGCTTGGCTTCAGGTGCAGGTAGTCAATGCATACCAACTCCGTGCGTGAGTGTGTTTAGGTGCTACCCATAGATGCTTGGACGAGTATGGTAGGTTTCTTTAGTTTTATACACAGACACTTTTTGGTCCTCCATTTCATGTATGGCCAGGCCCAGTACTCACTCTGTACCCATGTGGCCATTCTTGTCATGGAAGTGTTTGAGTGCCAGCTTCTTGCTTGGTAAGACAAGTTGTTTTCTCTCCCTTGTTCTTGTATAGAAGTCCTTCAAGGTGCAGTTTGTTTCACTTGTACATCAACTATCAGCTGTCAGAACTGCCCACATCTCGTCTGTGAGTGTGACACCATCCTCCTTCCATTGTCTCACTTGAGAGATTATTGGATCATCTTTCTGGGTTTGAATCAGTTCATTTTGCTCTATTGCCAGACAACAAGGTGGTGGGTTGTCGTGATTCATCCTTCACTGTAGACATATACAAAGTAGCGACCCATGCCACGTCCTTACTCTCTGATGCATGACTACCCTCCCATGCCACTTGTATTGCCCCCATGGGTAGCTCTTCTGTATAGTCTGATTCATACATTTCGATGTCCAGGGGAAGACGAGACAAGGTGTCCGCATCAATGTTGACCTTCCCAGGGCAGTACTTGTCAAACTGGAAGTCAGACAACTCCCCAACCCACCATTGGCCTACCACGTTGAGCTTTCCATGGGGGGTTCCAGGGGGTTGTTGTCATGTACACCGTGAAGTGTGGGGCATAGAATAAGTAGTTTCATCCACTTCCATTCCAGGAACTCAGTGATATTATCTAGAAGGAGTCTCCCTCCACCCGAAGAACCAACTCCTATCCCTGTATCAAGAGGGTTTCTCTCTGGAGGATTTTGTGGAGGACTTTTTGGAATCAGGGCATGTTGAAGATATGCTTCGGGTGATGCCCACGGGAGATTTCAGCTGTTCACTACTCTAATACATTGAGTATGCATTATTGCTGAATGGTTCCTCCCTAACAGTGTAGGAGGTTCAGGAGGGCACTTATTTCACTTATTCTATGCACATTCCACACATAGCCCCCAGTCCTCCAGAGGCTGCCCCAGCTCCTGAGTCAACGCCAGCCACCATAGACCAGAGTCTGCACGAAATCCCACTATGGACCCCGAACTGGAGCCAAAACCCACTGAACTGTCTGTCCTGGAGCTATAGCTTTATTCCATGTCTATCTCGGAACCAGATCCTGCTACTGTATCTGTCCCAGAAATGGCCTTAGTGGAATTACTAACTGACCTCTTTGCCACAGAGTCAGTTCCCACCTTTGTGGCCACCCTCGAAATCCTTCCTGCTTCACCGGTCATGTCCAGCTTAATGGACTCTCTGATTCCAACCAGTTCCCAAGCCCTCCCTCCTCCTCTGGTCCCTCCCAGCCTCTTAGTTCCATGGTCTCTTTCGTTCTGCCTGGCATCCTGGCTCCTTTATCTCTACTGGTTCTGCATGGCATTCAAGCTGCTTAGTCTCCTCTGGTTCCACCCATCTTCCTGTCTCATTTCTCTCTGCTGGTTCTGTCCAGCTTATTGGTTTCCCAGCCCCCAGCTCTGCCCTGGATCTGGTTCTGCCTTGGTCTCCTTTGCTGTTGTCTCCTCTGTAGTCTCTTTCTCCACTGGCAGTCCCTTCCTTTGCCTGCCCCACAACCATGGCCATGGTTATATCCTCCACCAAGACCTGTTCCTATTACTGCGCCAGGAGTAATTTTAAGTTCAAGGACTGGTTGTTACTGATTTTTTGTTTCTGATTATATTGATTATATTATGATTAGATTTTCTGATTCTTTGTTTTTGATTATATCCTATTTAGTTTCCATGGTTACTGATTATGTTCTACATTGGTTTCTTGTTTGGTTGTTACTGTTCCCATGTATATAATGCCCTTTGTTTGTTTCTTGAGTTTGATGGTTATTGTATCTGATGTTATTTGTATCCCTGCCTGCTTTACCGTGACAAAAGGACCCTGGGAACATAGATCTGCTCCTGTTTCATTTCCTCCATAAATGTGGTGAAATAAGGATCTCTAAATGTGTCATAAGATCATACACTGAGAATTTTGCTGCTTGAAAATGAGAATTTGATGGGTTGCAGTTATCTAAAATGCTATAACCATTGTTCATGGCACAATGACTATGTGCAAACATTTTCACTTTTAGTGAAGCCTCGGATAATCTGTGAACTAATGGATAAAATGTTCCTTTAAATACATTCATATTTTTATAGTTCAGCATAAGACTTTTGACAGATTAACTTTTGAACTTGTGCTGTACTTGATGTATGGCAAGATAGAAACATCTGACAAATTGCCTGATGAAATCAAAATAATCATGGTGCATTCTTTAAGGACGTCAATGTTTAACTTTAGCATCTGTTTCTTTTTATATAAATTAGATTACAGATGCTATCTGCATCTATAAAAACATCTGTTAAAACACTAAATTTGATGCTATGCCAGTTTAAAATGAAGAGATAACATGTTTGTGTGATCAGTAGGAGATAAGTGGACTGTTACTTGTTTGAATATATATATATATATATGTATATGTGTGTGTGTGTGTAGATAGATCGATATAGTTTTTTTGTGGCAAAAAACAAAAAAACCTTCCCTTTAAAGACAGAGCAGCTGTGCGAGACTGTAAATATGTGAAGCCTGAATTAGGTTTGTGAGGTCCATTCAGTATTCTATTTGCTCACACTGTGAGTGTCACAAAGAAAATGTTAATGTATGTGTGATATTTGTGGAGTGTCCAGATGGAAACCATGCAAAGGAGAGGGCCAAGGTCATAGGAACACACACACACACACACACACACACACACACACACACACACACACACACACACACACACACACACACATCTCATAGCTAATGTGACAAGACAGCAGCAATGACAAGGAAATGAAAGGACTGAATATTTATTCAACGTAAAGAACAGCAAACCAGGACACATAAAGATAGAAAACAACACTAGAATACTGTTATTAGCTCCACAAACAAACTTTCACAACAAAAATAAGAGCAAAACACCTTGAAGTCAAGATAACAGAAATAACATTTCTGACAGTCTTTCTTAGAGCTACACAGTGGCAGGGAGGGCCATGGGTCAAATAACTGAAAAAAACCTTTTAGATTTAACAAAATTAACTCCAATTATTCCATACTAGTTGGCCATACATTAAGACACTGCAAATATTAAAGTCCATACATTTTATATACCTCACAGAAATCTGCACACGTAAGCCAAGTACATAACCTCACAATTATATGTAATTACCCAGGGTTCACTGAAGAAACTTGGGTTTCAGTTGTGTTTGACAACATTTCCACTTGAAATCTATTGCAACATGCATGTTACAGAGTAAGGAAAGTTCATTAGGAGCTTGTTAAAGTAAAATGTAAATCTTTTCTTCTCAGTATATAGTATGTTATCCTTATTGTTTGGTCTCAAACCCAGAACCAACCAACAGAATAAGCTGCAGAACGTGCTAGCTAGGCTGACCAAACATGTAAGCAAGAGGGTCATAAGGGCAGCAAAGTGCACAAGAAATCTTAAGTTCATATTTTACATAAGATTGTAAACGCAGATGCAAATGCTCAACTAGTGTGTTACAGGTGTCCTGTTGTAAATGCATTCTTGCGTTACATTTGATGATAACAAACCAAATACTCAAAGGGGTGCTATCTTTAAATGTTTGTGCCTTAAATCAAACAGGGTATTATTCAGCTAGCTATTAAAAGGGGGGGTAAAAATAAAGAGAGTTTACACTAACGCCCACTATCTAGCGCCTCTTGTGGCAATGTTGAGAATACGACAGATACTAGCATTGTATTATGGATTGCATTGCAATGACATGCATCAGGAGAAGAAGTTTATGTTTACATATTTGTGTACAGTTTTGAACTGTTTCATTAAGTCAAAGATGTGGCAGAACAACAATCTTTCTTTACAACAACTACAAAAATAAAAATAAATACAAAAATGCAAAAACATTGTTTCTTAAATTGACCCATCATAAATGCTCCCTTGACATTTTTGTGCAAGAAACTCAATATCGAAGTAAACGACATGCATACGTACATATGTATGTATGTACGTACACAAATACACCCACCATTATGCATTATCCATGGGCAAATCATTACCCTCTAAACTTTTCTTTAAAGGTCATTTGGCACAACTTCTAATTTGGCTATAATCATGATGCATGGCCGAGGCAGTCACATAGTTGTAAACATAGCAGTTTGTTTTGAGGCAGGCAGCTTCATCAGTTCACTTGTGCTCCAGCACAGCACTTTACTTCAGATGAATTTTGACTTTCTTTTCTGCCCTGACAGTTATGGCATGACTTTTATTGCAAACATATATCCATGATGCATATCTTAGTAACTGTGCGACAGTACAAGACTGTTTATCTCAAAAATGCACTGATACAGAGGACATCGAATCGGTATGTAGGAGAAAGCAGTTTTCTGTGCTCATGGTGACTAAAATTACAAGTCAAAAGTGTCACCCTAACAAGATTTAGTGGGATTTCAGTCATTCCCTATGACACAGCCAACTGTATGTCGCCTATGTCCTTGTTCTATCAACCTTTTGGTATTGAATCACAGTGTAATACAACATAACAATATATCTAGCATGTGTAGCATGAGTACAACAAGCATGATGTGATGAACCACCAAGAGGAACAAGATTGATGTCGTCCAAAAAAACAAACAAACAAAAAAACTTGACTGTCCTTAGAAAATAATGTTCATCTTATACTATTACAATAATAGAAGCCTGAAATGTGTACCTATGTCGTCCTTGAGATTTCCTACAGCAGTTTATCGTACCATAACAAGAATAAGGCATTTCGTAAAGAACAAGTCACATATCAAACCCAGACAATTGTGAAAAGAAACCAGAAAACTCAATAAGATTACATCTACCAGCTCCACTAACCACTAAGGTTGTGTCAGATGCTTTGGGACATGCAGAAAATTGCTGGATTCACTTTTTCTTTTTAATACAGTATATACAGAGAGCCTGGCAGATTGTACTGTACATCAGATTGTACATTAAACATTTAAAAAACTGCACACAAGGTGGTACATCTAGCAGAGCTAGCATAAGGCTAGTCAGAGCAGATCCTAGACTTCTGGGGGCCCTGCGCAAAACTGTGTTGACGCGAATCACGCTCGTGGAAAGCGCTTGAGAAACAGTGTCTCTTCCGTGGCTCGCTATGCTATCAACTCGTTTTTTTAGTCTCGAGCAAGAGAATTTACGACATTCACGTTACATGATTTGACTGATTTTTACGTAGAAAGGGCGACAGCGCACCGCATTAAAATAAATGATCATTCATGTTTTCATAACCGCTGGCCAAATTCAAAAACGAAACTAAAATGAAATCATCTTTGAGAGCAAGGGGGCCCCCTGGTGTTTCGGGGGCCCTACGCAGCTTGTGTATTCTGCGTATAGGGAGGATCGGCTCTGAGGCTAGTGTTAGTAGCCAAGGTGCTAACCATTCAACGTGATCCAGAAATTTTTAGATCTGAAAAACACAAGGGGGACTTCAAATGTATAATCAAGCTTCAAAGCAGTACTTTAAGCAGTAAATCAGCATAATTTGAAACGTTTTTCAGTCAGAATTCACCAGTGATAACTTTACCAATTAGCATTTGTAGTGCTGTACTACAGTACATTTTACTGTCAGCCTCTTGAACATTAAAGTTTCACTGCCATTATCCTTCATTTGCATGTGAAAAGCCAGATGTCGCACATATTAGACAAGTATGCCGACAAAGTTTACAGAAGTAGTGCTTATGGTAATCAACACGACTACGTTTCCCAAGTATCCTATTTCAAGTGGGCTGACAACATCTAAAAAAATTGACAACTTTTACTTGTTCTTACATTAGAATAAACTATCATGCCACTACCCTGATAGCACACGTAGACTACATCATGGAGATATTTAATGTGCACATTTTCACCTGGAAGATCTATTTTTAGTTTGCTAGACATTTAGACATGCCCTGAAAGCAACTGTATGCAACTTATATACAGTTGATTTAAGATGTTTATGATTTAGAATGTTTGTGAAACTGCTTTTTAAAAGATGTTCTCCAAATGAAGCACTCTTTAAGACGTCTTAGAGATGTACGTGTGCCATCTGGGATAGCTATACCCAATGTTGATTTTTGCACATTTCTACTGATGCTATAAGGGTTATACCGTATACTGTAAAAAACATAGATCATGTATGCTATCAGATATGTAGTTAGCATAAATAGATTTAAATTCCTATATAAATATACTTCTTACATGTGGTTTTATTTATGATTTGTTCTATTTGTGTCAACAATCAATACCAACATCAGTTGATCTAGCCCTACTATAGCTCAGATGAGATGTAAGGAGCCTACGGATATGCGCTCCAGATACTGTATATGGCTATTTGAAGGGCCATTATGAGATACAAAAACATAAAGCCTCCTTCAGAAAGATAACACAACTGCATACGTGGTGATGTAACTAATGGATAGATTGTCATGCATTCATTTATTCTTAACACATCTTAATGTATGAGAAAAACAATCTTATTATTATTTAGAATATTAAAATAAACACGAGTTCTATCTATTAATTTGTTAATAAATCCACTGATTAAAACTAATGAGTGAAATTTTTTGTCTCGTGTCTGAAGCTACTGATCAACAGCCACGTTACAGTCTTTTACAATCAGTAGGACCAATTTCTCCATACTCGGGTCACTTTTTTTAATAACTCTTCACACAGTGAGCACAACAGTAGTCTATGTGGGCTAAACTGTGGATCATTTTCCCCCCATTGCTTTGGCACATAATACAAAACTGAAAAACTGTAAACATGGGCATTGTACCATATTCTGCAGTGAATCCTACATAGTAGGGATCTATTCTTGTTTTATAAATACATTTTATAGAAGACAACACTGTATAATGCTACTTTTTGTTAGTGTTTTCTTGTTGGTTGGGTGACAACCTTTAGATAGAGTAATGGAAGAATTAATAGTTTTAGTGAATTTTAGATGTGACAAGCGGAAAGTTGGTTAGGAGATTTTTTGTGAAGAGTTTAGAAAAAGTGACCTAAGTATTGAGAATTGGGTCCTAGCGATTGTTTAAAAGAAATGCTAGTGTACACTGTTCATGAAATGAATTGAATGAAATGGCAAAGTTAATGTTTTTTTGCTTAATATAGCTTGCTGTCACATAAGTACATACTTTACGCAACTTTTTAGTTTATCTACAAAAATGTCTCTATTTAAATTCACATGTAAACCTGGCACTTTCTAAGTGAATGCAAAAAGATTGTTTTTCCAAAACTAGATGCATAATCAAATTGAACACACTATGAGAAAGAAATAAAATCATAAGGGAACAATGGCGATAACAGCACATAAATATGCACACTTCCATGTTGAGTGCATGTTCTCATATTATCTTAAATATATGCTTAAATTAACAAGACTTAAATACTACAACTACATTTTGCATGACATTTTCCAGACAGGAAACTATGAAATTGGCTTGCAATTGCCAAAATATCAGTATTAATAAAAATAGTGCATTCACAACATGAATACTGTGTTGTTCAAAACATAAAATCATCAGTGTAATGATCTACCAAAACCACCAACACTTCAGCGTGAGGTAATGGAAATGCATGTTCCTCCTGTGTGGCACTGGCCCAAATCTAAAATCCAGTCCTTATATTCTTCACTGGTGAAATGCTTTATAGCATGTTACAGTGTTATAATTCGCTGAATACTTTCTCTGATCCTCACTGCTCATATTGGCCACAAACAGAGAGTCGTTTCGCTGGCCCAGTGCCTTACAGTCGGCCGTCAGCACTAAATCAACTCGCATGCAGGACAGCTCTGAGTTTAATACCATCCTGTGAGAGTTCAATCAACACTGACGTTTTCTTTAGGCAGGCGTAAGCTTGAAGACAATGTCAGCATGTGCCAAACTATTCATCTCTATGGTGAGCGATTAAAAAGGCACACAGTTTCTTTATCTTGGAGCGAAAAATGTACTGATGGACCCATGGGGATGTAAACACAGCTCTAGATGACACTACTGATATAATACTCTGGGTTTGCAAAGAGTCAAAGAACAGACAGTTAGTAATGATGCGCCTACGGACATCGCTACTGGCTGCTGACAGGCTACAGGTTCTCGCCAATGGCGACCGACAGCCAATGGTGACGGATGTTTTTCTTCTGATGATACACAGTGTGTTGAGTGGGGGAGGGGCTTTACTGGGTAAATAATGGCCATCCTTACAAGACCAGCAATACTGTCATACTTTACTCATGCAAAACATGGCACATACAAATTTGAAAAAACAAAGCAAACAAACTACTAACTAGAATTGTGTATCTACATGGTTGTTTAAAAAATGAAAATGAACACAGTAGCAGTAGCATCATGATGCTGATTAAGACTGGACTGGCAGTTTATTTATTTGTTTTCGGTTTCCATGTTCATTTCTGTGGGCTGGACCGGGTGATGGTCGGCTTTCTGTTGACGTAAGTGGCCCAGTAAGCCAGGTTGAAGATGAAGAAGAGCACTGGAAAGATGATACGAGAGATCTTGTCCACTTTGCTGACGCGATTGTATGACTTTCTTCCCTCTGGCACGTATTCACCGTCCATTTTGGGCAGCCGGATCTCTCGGACCGGCTGGGATGGGGTGGACGTGGATGTGGCGCTCTTGGAGATGGTTGTCGGTCCGGGATCTTTGGCTACGCTCATGCTGTAGGTGGTTCCCACGATGTTGAAAGTGTTGTTGGTCTTCTTGGAGAAGGTAGCCGACTCTCGCCTCTGTGGAAGAGCCAAAAAGGAAAAATAGGGCAATAATTATTAAAAGAAGAAAAAACACCTGACTAGTTCTCTTGAGCAAAAGTGAAACATTCATCTTAATAATAGACCCTCTAGTAAATTTCTGTTTTCCCTTAGTGCACAAAAAATTTGTACCATTTGTGCGTACCATTTACCTACTATGTATTCATGATAGCATATCTGATCTTAAAGGTAAATCTAAATTTTTATTCAATGTGCTCATGACACATTTAATGGAATGACATTTTGGCACTCAAATCCAACTGCAATAACGTATAAACAAAAATATTACTAAATTAAGCCAGAATACAGCATACACAGCTGAGAATGCACTAAGAATACATTTTAGCCATTAATAATACCATTTGCATAGTTTTAGCACTCATTTTACTCAAATAATTATAGAATCAGGTGCACGGGTGCAAACATGTCCACAGAATCTCTGCTAAATGTATTCAACACATTGCATTTCCCATATCTTATTTGGAAGATACAGCAGATATACATCCATATGCATCCAAATATCCGGGTACCGTTATGACTGAAGGCTGATGAATAGGCTTTTGCAGTTTGCTTTTGACAGGTGCTTTGATTAATTGTCCCAGACTCTTGTGGGAAACATCTCAGGGACTTCATTAACACCAAAACAAAAGATCAGGGATTTTTGTAAAAAACAAAGGAAAATAGCTTCAAGCAATCTGCACCAATGGTATATATTAATACATAAATTAGAACAAAGAGATTCTTGAAGCCATCACAGAGGCTTGTTACATGCAAAACCGTGACAGAAACTGGCCACAGGCTATTTTCTACATTTTGTAGTGTGAAGGGCAAATTCACTAAACAGTTGTGTCTCTATTGTGTGATATTATGCACTGTGTTCATAAACATCATCCACACCACAGTTTAACTAGGTGCTTTCTGCACCATGTATATTTGTTGATGTACTGTATATAACTTTATAAAACAGTTCCAGTCCTTGATTCTGATTCCCTGTCAAAAAAGTCTTATATGGGAGATCAAATGTTTTCTCATACTGAGGGATAAGTAGATATATGTGTGTGAGAAAATATTATATATGGTGTTAAAAAATAAATGAGACAGTGGATGAGAACAGCTCCCATTCTCTGTTATTTTTGCTCCATAAGATCTTACACCGGAACATTCTCTTGCCATTTACTGTCACTGTCAGGAACACTTTTTTAGCAAAAGGATAGCATTTAATTAATTTAATTAAAAAAAAGTAACATACCAATACATACATTTTTCAACATGTCCTCTTTAAATATAACTTTAAAATATAAATATAGGTTATAATAAGGTGCTTGCACAAACGACCTATAGGGTCATTTTTTGGAGGAGGACAGTCTCATATTTTTGGTTGTAATATTTGTATTGTGTGGTAACCGTTTTATAAAAGCAATAAGGTACTCGAGGCTGTATTGTGAATAAGTCACAGCTGAAGGAGTGGAAGTGACTCTGCTGAAAATGGCAATAAGGAAAATAAGCCCTGCAAGCACATATAGTATACAGTTCTAAATGATTTATAAGCTGTTTTCCTCAAGAGGACCAGAAAAATGTCCCCACCAGGTCAAAATTTACTGGTATTACTATCCTTGTGCTTGTGGAGACATTTGGTCCCCATAATGTAGGGAATACCAGGTACACACACACACACACACACACACGTTGGGTTTCCATGTTTTATGTGGACTTCCCAAAGGAGTAATGGATTTTATACAGCACAGACTGTATTTTCTATTCTCTTACCCTAAAGCTACCCCTCACACAAAACTTTCTGCTATTTTAGATTTTCCCAAAAAAAAAAAAAAAAAAAAAAAAAAAAAAAATTCTGCATGATTTATAAGCTTGGACCACACACACACATAGGTGTTCTAGTCGTAGCTTCCAGGTCTCTGTAGAAATATCTAGCCAGGCTTCATTCTTGAGTCACAATCATAGGAGGAATGGCACAGCAGGTAACATTATATGCCAGTAAACAAACAGAGCCTCTAGCAGGCTTACACGACAAGAAACACAGAAGCTGTATAGTGTAGTCTACAATAATCTAACTACAATGCTTTATTGTATGGATGTATTACATGCAACACATTACACATGGAATTGCTGATATTCTGTATTCCAAAATCCTTCTAAAGGAATAATTCAGCCACAAAAAAAGTTTTTAACACTCATGTCATTCTAAATCTGTATGACTGCCTTTCTTCAGTGGCACACTATAGGAGAAATTTAGCAGAATCTTTCCAAAACACTGAGACTGAATGATAATGGGAATTGTCAAGCTCTTATACATAAAAGTATCATAAAATAACTTTTGGGTAAACTACTTTGGTCTAAAGTGGTTTGATAAAAATCACACAATTAGCTGATTCATGCCTGGTTTCAAAGATTTTTCTTCCTTCGTAACTAGTAGAAAATAAGAATCTCTCAATGTGTCATAAGGTTACACACCGAGGATTTTGCTGAACATAAGAGAATTTAATATAATGCTATCAGATGCTATAATCCTTACCCATTATGCAGAAACTATGTGCAAACATTTTCACTTTTGGGTAGGCCTCTGATCATCTGTTCAGAAAATAAGCTGGCAAAGTACAGTGGATAAAAGGAGTGTAATCCTCTGTGATCATCAATGATTTAATATGTAGAGTCAGATTTACAGGACATGAGTGATTTAGATGAAGTGGTCTAATAAAAATCTGCTTGTTTGACAGTTATAAGAACAAACTAGATTAAAGTGGTGCTTACCAGCAAAAAACTCACCATCACAGTGCTATTTGGTTGTGAAGTATTTTGATTTCTTATATGGTTGTTAATGCATTTTGGGTGTTTACTAAGCCACTGTTTAGTCAAAAGTTGCAAACACTTCTGTGTGTCAATATACAGTATACACTTCTATATGTATCAGTATTGGCTTTTTCCTGTGTAAACAATAAATAACCAATAAACTTTGGGCATTATATATATATATTTTTTCTAGACTATTGAGTAGATAAATGATAGAAATCCTCTTCTCTGACCCAAGAAAATAGAATCAATTTAAATCTGAATGCCTCCCCCTCCCCTTCGAAATTCACTCCCTGGACTCAATTCCCTTGTGTAGCCCCATTGCCAGTCCTGGTTGCTAAATGTGCTTGTGTATTGACCACCCCACAGTGTAAATATTCATCTTCGTTGCACATAGTGTCACAAGCTTTTACCACGACTGACAAGCCAGTAAAGAAAAACAAAACAATTAATGTAGAAACTACAATGCATTGTGGTACAAGGAGAGCAAAGGAACTACTGACACCAACACAAACAGAAAACGCTCAGCTCAGAGTTCTGCACTGGGAGATGCCAGACCACTGGCCTTGTTTTCTGATGCCAATATCTGTGCTAGGGATCTCACAATAGGGACTGCAGCATGCTGCTCCCAATCACAGGCCATCGATCCCTGCTACTACACCAGCACCTGAGTCTCTAAATCACAGTCTAGGCTTATGTCAGCATTAGTAAAGGATCCCAACTACAAGCCCATCATGACCCACACTGATACAACTGTTACTTTTAGCTTAGGTCTCATTTGCATTGAGTATTGGCAAGATAAGCTCCTGGAGTTCACAGAGAAAATACTTAGAAGAGAATTAGTATGTGATCAACACTACAACTGTTGAAGAAGTACAAAGTACAGAGAGAGAGAGAGAGAGAGAGAAAAAGAGAGAGATTCTCTGAATTGTAAACATGCCTTGAAGCTTTTAAAACACTGAAAATGTAATTGAAAATAAATTATGTCCTCTATTGCATGAAACAGCAAACACAAAATACATGTTGAAAAAACAAGATAAAATTTAGTCAGAATACAACCTAATCACTTATCAATTTCAGGCGAAAATTGAAATTAAGAACATAAGCACATGGAGGCATATAACAAACAAAATTACCAAACTAAGTTTTCTTAGATGCTTTAGTACATTTCTCGAATCACCCTTAACATTTGAAAATCGGCAAGTGGATTTCTCAAAACAATTCGTACAAACAGCACCTCACAACTGATTACCTGCAAGAGCCTGTAACTTGCTCAAAATCCTTAGATCATCTCTCAAAAGTAAGTAATTTATCAGTGAACGTATCAGTGCCATCAGAATGACAAATCCCTGTCTCAGTATTCCCTGATGTAAACTATGGCTGCAGTTTTGGTGCCAGCTATAGAAAATGAACGTCTGCACTTTTCCTGTATGCCATATATCAATTTCCACAGTGTGCATAACTGCATGTGGGATATCGACTGCAAGAGACTGAACAGGATTCGCATTTACTGTTGGTCTGTCAACAAATTACAGTCTAGATTCACATGAGAGCAATTCATCAATTCAAGACATTAACAAAAACAGAGAAAATATGCTTGACGGATTATGACAACTGGTTCAACTATTTTGCTTTTAATAACTTATGCAATTAACTAATACTTTGATTTTGTTTTGTGAGGTAAGACTATTCAACAGAGAATCCATAAAAAAATTTGTTCAAAGTAGCAGTTTTGATCATTTCAGTTGTGTTCTGAGAAATGTTCCAAAGTGCATTTTACATTAAAAATGACATGAAATACAACATGACATGCTGGTAACAAAGGTATAAAAATTACATTTATAGGAATTGGCACATATAATAGTAAACACTGAAGAAAACATTTAAACATAAAGAAAAAAATTAAAGAAAAGTGTTTTTGTCATCACGTGAGCCTACTAATAATAATAATAAAAAAAATAACCCTGGTACTCAATCATGGAAATGTTTGTTATAAACAAATGTATGTTTTATTCTACTTTTTACTGACAATTACTGCTTACTATGCTATACAAGAATATAAATTTTGTCTCGCTGAATGCTCTTGTGTATCACACTGAGCTTTTTAGATTTCAACAGTAAGTACAAATTTACTGGGAACAGTCAACACTGCAGAAAAGGAATATGAACATTTGTATTTATACAGTCCATTTGGTTCTGTGTGTTACATGAAACCTGAAAATGTGCAGTGTTGGGGGTACTCCAGCAACATGGTTGGGAACCACTGCTTTGAAAATGAAATATGACTTTTTCTGATTGATAGTTCTGAACCAATCTGTCACGGAAGGAGACTCAGACAGAGGATTAGAAAATATACAGGTATCTTTATTAACTTCAACAGATGCAGATGGTAATGGCAGGTGAGTATCAAGGGCAACGGAACAGTTCTTGGATAGATGGGGATCGTAACCTTGTTTCTTGTTTCGCAGGAGATCGTGGAATGGAGACTGGAGATAGCACACACCTCTGATGATGAGCAGAGATAAGATCCACAATGATACGGCACAAGGAACAGACGTTGGAGCGAGGAGCAGAGACACACACTGGAGGAGACACAAAGGGTAAGTCTACAAGGTAGGTATTTTGAGATAGCGCTTGAATAACATGGAGTGAGTCCACATCGTATGAACGAAATCGGACCCTGAACTGGTGTGAGGTGTGTGCTGATGATGTGCAGGTGCGTGCAATTAATACTCAGGTGATGGAGTGCGTTGTGATTGGGAGGTGAATGAGCCTGGCTGATCTGTGACACAATCCTGTTTGAATCAGAGACACGTGTTTCAGCATCAACATTATGAGATTGTGTGTTTTAAACATGAAATTCAGGACTGGCCACAAACCACAGTCCTTTATCGGCACTGGAAAATATCAGGAAGGAGGCGCTTCCTCTGTGGCTCCTTTCTCTGACAAAGAATTCCTGCCTCATCAGAGCAATGACAATGGCTGCTGCATTTCCATAACCTACTGCAAAAGTGACTCTGGTGAGTATTACATTAACAGCCTTTTTATATCATAAAACTATAGGCTTCACAAAGTCCCTGGGATAGGCTCCAGCATCCCCTACAGAGGACAAGTGGTTTGGAGAATGGATGGGTGGATAGATGGAACCATGCGCTTCATAAATTATCCAAATGCGATATATATTCTTTTCTGTTCTGACGATATGTGTCTTTTTTTTTTTCCTGAGGACATACTCAGATTAAAGGAGAAAGACTCTGGTTTCCTGCTGTGCACAGTAATATCTTCAATTTCAGCGTGCATCTACTAAACTCCTCATGTGGAGACCTCATCTGCAAGGCAACTGGAGCAGCTGCAAATAATTCTGACGATATCTACAATATCTAACAATATAACCCATAAGCAGTCATTGGGTAATTATAAAATTTTCATATGCTGAGATGGTGATATGCAATGGTCAATGTAATTATGTGGAGAACTTCAACCTCAGCAAACCTCAAGGAAGCCATATATTGAAATAATGTAATACTTTCGAAGATATAACTGAGCTAGATTAAATATTTAATTTGCTATTTAATACCTATTTCTGTCATCTTCATTTCTAAGAGTTTTGACGATCCCTGACTGGAAAATGAAAAATAGAAAAGTGAGGCATATTTTATTTTGATTTCCAATCTTGATAGTTTCCATTCCTGGCCAAACCATCTTGTCTAATATATTATGCTGTTGCACCTAAGAATTCCCTTTTGATTTATAAAACTAATCAGAAAATTCAAAAAATGAAACTTTCAAATTGTCTAACTGGAATATGATTGGAGTATGTGTGTCCAGGAAAATGTTATTACTCTATGATTAATTGAAGTACCGACTTTGTACCAACTTTGTTATGGGAGAAATAATAACAGAAACAAATGGCCAAGTGCTGACATACTGTAAAGATTCCACTGAAGGTTGAACCCAAGTGCAGTTTATTTACAATGGTGAAATCCAAAATACAAACAATCCAAACAGACGAAGACTTGACTTGAAACCAACTTGACTTGACATGAACAGACTTGACATGAACAGACTTGACATGAACAGACTTGGCATGGCATGAACAGACTAGACTCACCGACAGCAGGTAACAACATTAATACACGACAAGGATCAATGGCAAAGGCATGGCTACTTACAGCAAACAATCAGGGTCACATGACAAGAACCAACCAATGAGGAAACAAGACACATGACTAGGACAACCAATGAGCACATGACACATTGAACAAGGGAACAAATAGCAAAGAGACATGAGGGCAAGGGAAGCATGAAGCAAACAAAACCCAAAACAGACCTTACACATACAGTAATTTTACAGACCTGTTCGGTCTTGGAAATAAATGGTTGAGAAATGAGTTCCCATTCATTATGAAACATCTTATTTTTAATTGCAGATGTTTGTGTCTTGGCAAATCTTAGCAAAGCAGACACTGAGTTAAGACCTCTTCAGAAACTCCAAAGTAGGCACACATAGGATTACTGATCATTTTCTGAGGAGAATCATTTGGGTGGTATTTATTACTTGTATGATTTTGCATTTTATATATTCAAAAGCATGTTGTATGTGAGACTTTGTTAATGTCCAGGGGCATGCCTGAAGTTGTATTAACATTTGAACACTGCTTAAAAAAACACAAGAATACAGTGTTTCCTTTTGAGGGAACTTCAACACTGCAGCAAGGTGTTAATGGTATGGGAATTCCTTTAGCATTTAACATGCCTTGTTTGTATACGAATCTGTGGTAAAGTGAAGTGAACAAAGGACCAAGTTCTTACTGACATGGTCTGGAACTTCATTAAAAATACAGTTCATTCACTCTTTCCTAATGTTGGTATCAGAAAGAAGGCAATACAAAAACAATTTTTTTTTTTTTTCCACAGCTTGGCACTGCACAGCGTCTTGCTGTCTTCGGATCATATTTATTGTTTGGTTTCTGCGTAGACCTGCGCGTTTGCCTCTCTCATAAACACTACATGCACGAATCGGTGGGCGGGGCTAAACAGACAGTGATGTAGAAGCAGGCGTTGATCTTCTTCTGTGGAGGCCGTGCTTATCCACACTATTACATCATAGAGTTGTACATTCCACAAGCTGTCGTTTTGGCAGACTGCCTTCAATATAACTTTAGACTAACGACAAAGTTTTGAGTTCTCAAAATTACAGGATGTTTTTATAGTACAGTGACCTCTTATATGTCAAAAGATCAAGGGAATTTTGGTTCATGACCCCTTTAAATCACATTTATGATGCAGCGTCTCATTCCCATCTCAGGGAACCAGGTTACATACGTTTTACATACATTTTGTCGTTATGGGCCTCTGTGTTTCATCTGGTCTGTCAGCCGCTACATGATTGTTCCACTTGCACACGTTTGTTCCCCGCACACGTATACTTGTATAAATATACTCTGAAAATAGGTTAAGCATTAGCATAGCTTCAACAGTCATATTAGCATTTCCCATGGCACAAGGTGCATACCATGTCGCTGGATATCACCCCACAACCATCCAAGGTCAATTAATAAAATGAAAAATCTGTCATGATTTATTCCTCCTGTTGTGAATTCTAAACCTACGTCTTCTTGATTACAAAAGGAGACATTTTCAATAATGAAAGTGCGCTGTATGAGGACACATTGTGACACTGCAATATAAAATGAATTACCATAATATTATTGTACCCAACATTACAGTACTCAACATGTACTCAAACATTTTACACCTATAACAAGTAAATTGAATTAATTAGCAACAATAACAATATGTAACTATATTTTCTGAACTAAATATGAACAGTGTCTACTTGTGGAAAGTTTTCTGCAACAACGCTAGGGTGTTATCAGCAGTTGTATTGGTGTGTTTTTTTTATTTTTATTTTTTTTATTTGCTATGGTGCTCTATATAATCTTTTTTTTTCAACTAATGAGGATAGTAATACATTACCTTTTTTAATAAACAACAAAATATCTGGATTACTTTTTCAAGTAAATAGCACACATAACTTGTTTTTCTATTTATTAACTGATGCCACTTTTGTCCCCATGTTGAAAGAAAAAAGGGAATACATTTATCTTCAATGTTGCTACTCTTTTCTCTTTTCATGGTAAAGTTGTCAACCACAATCGCCTTCATTCACAGTTTTACATTTAATCAACATTATATACAAAGTTCTGTCATGAAACTCTAGATGCGCAGGTCAATAGGTTCTAACTCAATCTGATATAATCACATGATTATTAACATGACGCAGCTGATTGGTTTCTTTTGTATCAGCAGCCAATGAGTTTGTTGCACAAAATTCAAATACTCGGCTAGTGTTTGCTGTAGCAGTTGCAGTGCGCTTCAGAAAACCTCCACCTTCCCCAGCTCCACCTGCATCTGCTACTGGGTGATTTCATCTGTGTAGCATGTCTGTTGATGTATTGACAGTAGCAAGTCTCGGTGTAGCAGATCTATTCCGGCAAGACCAAACACATTAACATTGCCATGTATGTATATTACCATGCTAAAGCTCTCTAAGAGTTGTCATGACAGAACTGATAGCATATCAAGTAATGATTTCACTGCATCACACTTAGAATGCTGTTTCTCTTGTATGTCTCCCCAAACAGAGTGGTTTAAAACCTTTTTATTTTTCATTTCTAAATCATATTAACATCTTTTACAAAGAGGTAAGTTAATTTAGTATGTGATAGAAATAAATCAGTTAATGTAACCTCTCACGTAATAAATAAGTGCCAACTTACTATCTGTGCTATCTGTAGTGCTATCTATAAGTGCTATCTTGACACGAATGCCTGTTAATGCCAGCTGTTAAGGAGGCCTATGATATTCTGGTCTCTAGATATATTGAAGGCAGGACTCATGCCATAAGTCTACATTTTTTATGCAAACTGCATTCTACTTACCGATGAAAGTTAATAACAAATTCAGCTTGCTACAGTAGTCATATCATGTAATCAGATGTTACTACTATTGTCCTCTTTTGTAAGTCGCTTTGGATAAAAGCGTCTGCTAAATAACTAAATGTAATGTAAATGTACTACTACTCAGACTGTCAACAGAAGACTTGAAAAGAGCAAACTCCCAGTGCAGGAGCTTCTCCCAAATAAGGTAAATCACACCAACCCCAATCTATAATGCCAAAGACAAGTGAACCCCAGAGAGCACCAAGGTCAGTGTCCAACTCGATCCGAATTACAGTCATGAATGAGTATAGTAACCAGTATCCAGTATAAATCGTGTTCTGTTAGATAATGTCTGTAGTTGCTATCACACCACTTGCTCAGCAGTGACCATGCGACCCCGGCAACCCTTGAGGTAAAGCAAATGAGATGAGATCTCAACAGTTCAATTTCTCATCAGTGTTCAATACCAACCCATTTCTTGTTCCTCTAATCACTGTCTTTTCCTTTCCTTACAAATGTATTCTCATTCTTCCTGCTTGTCTCATCTGTTTTTCTGTTGCTTGTGCTCTTCTTTTTTCTTTTTCTTCTTTTTAACAATAACAAATCAGTTTTGGGCTTTTTCTTTAGCCAAAGACCCCAGTGAGCCTGTTTTCAATTTATCTTTCTTCTGTGTGCTTTCTTCTGCTTTCGATCATTCTCTTTTAGGCTATAAATAGCCATTCAGTTCTCTTCTATCTCAAAGGTCCTGCAATTTTAAACCATCTCAAAGAAGCCCGTAGCTTTGCTTTGGGTGCACCAGTGGCACAAGTGGCCAAGGGCCTACCTATCATTACAGAAGTGTAGTGAAGCCTGTTGCAGATAACTAATTATCAGTACCTTCACTTGATATACAGTACAGCCACACAATGTGGTTACAGAATCGCATTTGGCAAAGTTAGTCTGATGATAATAAACACTTTCTGCTTTCAAATGTTTGCAAATATTGTGCAAAAACTGTTTGTAATTTTTTTTTTTTAAATTGAAATGTGAAAATTGAAATTGCATATGTGTCAGCTGCTTTCATTAAACTCTATTAACAGGGATCCACATCAGTTTTTCAGTCTTCAGGTTTCTCATGCGAGCACCTGGAGATTTGGTTTTGTGCTCACAATGCGCATAGTGTGGCCCGTTAAATATAACTATAAAAAATAATTAATAATAGAAATAAAAGTATTATTGCACTTTATTAATTTTGCTTTTTTAAATAAACAAAACAATAAATACAGTGCGACAATACTATTTTAAAATAAAGTGAAAATTAAATAAAAATACATTTAAATACAAGGCAGATATTTATATTTTCTATTTCTTTGATTTCTTTTTCATCTTTTATAGGATTTTTTTTCATTTTCAAACCTAAATTAACAAGTAAGCTGGGAAGTAAGTATATGCACTGCCAGTTTTAGTGCTACCAACTGAAACACTTCAGTGAATGAAGTACAGTTTTGCATTTTGCTCTGAGTAAAATGGCAGCGTATACAGTAGCCTAGATTTATGCTTTCAGTTTGAATGGAAATGTTACACAGTCCAGTTAGTTGATCTAAAATTGTGATTGTGCATCAACAGCTGTCAGTCACGGTGGTATACAAATGATTGATCTGAACTTATTTATCCAGTGCAATTTTTTTTATTTTAGTTGCACATGTGCACATGTGCACCACTCATGTGCATCCCTGTCTATTAGCCTATATTACATACTATATATAAGTGTATTTACATTTACATTTATGCTTTTAGCAGATGATTTTAAACTAAATTATGTTTATTAAACTTTTACTCTAAACAGAATATAAGCACTCATGTGTACCGTACACAACTATACAGGTATTACTGTACATTCACAGCATTGTGACAGCCTACTTCTAGAACAGAAATGGTCACTGTAAAGCTTCAGTACTACATTTTTAACAGCTGGCTTTAACTTCCATGTCTAAGCCTATGTGCATTGTACTGTCTTGTAAAAGACTCTGCAGCTGCTCTCGATGCTTTCCTCAGAAACACTAAATTTCCATTCTATTGAACAGTTAATGAAGAAGTAGTTTAGAAGAAGAACAACAGTACGAAACAGGAATTTATATTACCGGTTTACAGGTACAATATCTCCTTATATTGTGAGCAATACGGCGCCTCGCTGAGCTTTCTCTGTGGCAATTCCCATCCATTAGCTCTGAGCACTTCATTTTTCAGAGGTTATCAGGGCCAGGACAGAGGGTGGCAATAATCAAGAGCAAGCAAAAGCGGTGGGGAGAGTGAGAGAGAGACGGTTGGCAGCCTCAAACTTATTGAACAGAAACAACCACAATAGTTACAAAGCTTGCTAACAAGAAAGCCCACATTAGTTTAGGATTTATATGCTGAATATTTATTGCTTATTGTGGGGAGTAACTTTGTGAAAAAAAATCGATACTGGAAAATGAAACAGTGATTGATCACACTGAGAAACACTCTAAAAGTACACAAGCTTTTGTAAAACATTCTGCATTTTGAGAGATGCAGCTTCTTTCAGATTTTTTCAAATGATAGCACATCCATTATATCTATGACATGATCTGATAGAATATAAGCACTCATGTGTACCGTACACAACTATACAGGTATTACTGTACATTCACAGCATTGTGACAGCCTACTTCTAGCGTAATTAAATAATCTATCTTACCCGCATCTCCTGGGCCTCCTTCTGACCATCCCAGGCCCAGCTGCGCTTTGTGAAGTAGTTGACAGTGGCAAACTCAATGAGAGCAGAGAAGACAAACGCATAGCACACTGCCATAAACCAGTCCATAGCTGTCGCGTAGGCCACCTTGGGAAGTGAGTTCCGGGCGCTTATACTCAGTGTGGTCATGGTCAGGACAGTTGTGACACCTAAAAACAGAAATGGTTAAGTGTTAGATGTCATGGTCAAGATAACAGAAACATGACGTTTTTACAATGTCAGTTGCTGTTTTAGTTGATTTAGCCAGTGTATCTAACCAGCAGTGAGGACGTGATGTGAGAGAATAATTCAACAGGTTGCAACCCAATGCTGCACCAAAAAAAAAAAAAAAAAAAATCACAAAAATGAAACACTGAAATGAATTAATATATGCAATAATTAGCATTAATTATTAATGCAATAAACTGTGAGAAAATCACCTTTAAAATTGTTTAAATGAAGTCCTTAGCAATGCATATTTCTAATCAAAAATTAAGTTTTGATATATTTATGGTAGGAGATTTTCAAAATATCTTCATGGAACATGATCTTTACTATGATTTTTGGCATAAAAGAAAAATCGATAATTATGACCCATACAATGTATTTTTGGCTATTGCTACAAATATACCTGTGCTACTTAAGACTGGTTTTGTGCTCCAGGGTCACAATTGTAAAAAAATAAAAAATAAAACAAAACAAAACAAAACAAAACAAAAATGTTTTGGTTGCATTGTAGTATTTGTTCCCTTGGAAAAAAAATTGGATCGAGACTCACTTGTTGAGAACCATTGTGTTCAAGGAATAGTTCAAAATGAAATTTTGTTATCATTTACTCCTCATATTATTCAAAGCCTGTTTGAATTTCTGTTCGTGGTACACAGAGCAGAATGTCAGAGTTGCTTTTTCCATACAAAGTCAAATCAAGTAAAATGAAAGATTGTGATTTATACTGTCAAGCTTCAAAAAGCACTGTAAAAGCAGTTCATATGACTTCTGAAGATTTCTGCACTGTGTGTGAAGTCATAACTGAAAATCTATGTAGGGTCATGGAAATGCAGGAACCTATCCCAGCATCTCAGGTCGTAGACAGGGAAACATCCTGAATGGATGGACATACGCTTTCACACCTATGGACAATTTAGTGTTTTCAGTTCACCTATGCTGATGTCTTTGGATTGTGGCAGGAGTCATAACACCTGGAGGAAACCCACACCAACATGCCAGCTCCATACAGAAAGATCTTAAACCAGGACGGATCTTGAGATGACAGCACTGTCCACTGAGCCACCATACTACCCTGGTTTCTACCATGGCTTGAGTAGAGCTCAAAAAACATTACATAAAAATGTAATGTATATGGTGGTCTATGGTCTTGTAACAAATGTGATTAGAAAGTTAACTGAACATTTGTGAGAGTTTCAAGGACAGGTGCTTTTATAACATATACCACTTTACTTTGTGAAGTGTTTTAGTTGATTTCACCTCCAAATGAAAGCTCTCAGCACTGGGATTCATGCCAATGCGTAAAGTGTCATAGGCTAAAAAGAAGCATCCTTATAAGTGATGGAAGCTTTTAAAGGAAATGGGAGTAAACACTGGAAATGTGATGCTCTGAAACCACAATAACGTTCATAAGAAAATATTATGGGACTTAGATTGCAACATATATCAGTGGTAACTTCTTTAACCGGGCATCCTGTCTAATTTATTCATCTATTTCAGAGATGATAAATAAGAAAAACCAATGTAGGTGTCGATGGAGTTTCTTACACACACATATACAGTACACACACAAACTCCACTGTGCAGACTGAACAAGCAAAAGACACAAGATAGTAGTGTTTTACGTTTGTCACATCCATGTGTAGTTTGGTGTGTATGGCTAATCACTTGTTGGTGAGTAGAGTTACTATGCAAAAAAACATTTTTATAAGTTAAAATAGTTTTTAAATAAGTGTTTGCCTTTGTAAGAGATGCATAATATTTTGCATGATGTGTGCATTTTTTGGGGTGTAGAGTTTAGAGAAAAGGAGTCAGTTTCAGAAACTGTGTAAGCAATTATATATGTATGTATATATACTGTGTGTGTGTGTGTATATATATATATATATATATATATATATATATATATTAGTGCTGTCAATC